>OMNV01008193.1:8862-22411 GCA_900303265.1 Brotula barbata | reverse complement strand
ATATCTGTTTGATTTCTTGGAAAAGGAGAACTTCTGAATGACTTATTTCTTAGTTTCACATGAAGCTTTGTGTGTGTGTGTGTGTGTGTGTGTGTGTGTGTGTGTGTGTGTGTGTGTATGTAACATGAATGCGTGCAGGTGGTAAAATGCCAGCAGATATGTGAATTTTAAGTTATCTTATTCAAATGTTTGTTAATGTTTATTAATTCATTTTAAAACAATGGTAAGTAAAAATATGCTCAGAATAATGTCCTGTGCACAAACAAAAACCAATCCAGTGATAACTATAACAAAAGAGGATTAGTGGACGTATAATATGAACTCCTGACTCACTGGAGCACCAGAGGCAAAGCAAATAATTAGACTGGAGGGCCGAAGGGCCAATGTCAGGATCGTTTGTGACTCATCTAAATCACGTGTAATTTGGGCCTGGAGCCAAACATGCTGTGGGCTGATTTTCATGGAACAAACATAGATACATTTGATTGGAATGTTATCTGTGGAATGCTAATATCCTAAGAAAGTACATTTTCACTACGCAAAATTTAGAAAGGGCTGCTACTGTGTGTTCTTAATGAATGTGGGAGGCAATGCAAGCTGTCACTTAAGAAAATTGAAAAAAAAACCTGAAGATTTTGTGTTCACGCTCCAAAAATACAAGCGTCTACTTTAAGATGTAGATACAGTAATTCACGAAATTAAACGGCATAAATCAAGAAACGGCAAACAAATTCTGTCTCACTCACATTTAACTGTACTTTAGAGGCAAGACTTCATCGGTTTCCAGCATCCGTGAGACGGAAAAAGAAAATATATGAGGCCCCATAGGTATGTTGCATTGTATATGACTTTGATTGAAGGTAGAGTTGATAATGTGTTGTAGAATCAGAGTTTGTTATGTTTGTAGAAATCAACACGAGTTCCTGACAACAATCAATAAATCAAATGCTCTTGTAAAAAAAAGTGCTATCTGTAGCTCTAGTAATTCCATAAAATAAACCCATTCAATTTCTTTCGGACCGAATGAAATGATTGGCTGGTCGACCTGTCTGTTACTCACATAGCTGTCATGACCGGATTCTCTTTCCGAGCGTCACTGTCTCCCGCATTGACTATGTGAGGTGTTTTCTTACATGTGGTGTACGATGGTGTATTAGGGCCACTATAGGTAAAAAAAAATCTATAAAGCCAAATTTTCAGAGATTATAAAGGTTCAAGTATCAAGTAAATTTGTGAGAAAAAAAAAGAAAGAAAAGGAAAACTAGGACAAAATTGTCATTCACACACACCTTGTTCATACTAAAAGCAGGAACACAGCACTGAAAAACATGTACCAGTTTGAATATGCCATCCTAGGAGTGTGTGTGTGAGAAGTTATACATGTGCAAATGCATTTAATAGTATGCACGCACTTTAAATTGGGTGTGTGTGTGAATGACACTATTTTTCCAGGTATTTTTTTTCCCCCATCATTATAATTCCAGATAATGCGAGTCCGTAACGTTTCCTTAATCTGTCGCTCCTCTCTCCACGACTCTGTGGACTTGTCCTCCAGCAGTAGTCAGGTAATATGCGGTCGTGTGTTTTGGGGGCGTGGCTTTCGAGGGAAACCTGAAGGGAGATGTTGTGGTTTCGTGCATTGTATATTTTCAAAATCTTGCTTACTCCCTGGTTGCTCCAGCATTACCAACCCCATCTTTAAGGCTGATCAAATGGCATCTATGTAGTGATAGTTTATAACATTGTTGGATATATATACAGTACATTTATATATATATATATATATACAGTACAGCATTTGTGGTGAGACATTTCATGGCAGTGCTGTCATTACAAAGAGAAGATAAGCATTATTACATTACCCCATTATTCAACCTACCTTCAGTCTCTCTCTCTCTCTTCATCTCTTTCTCTGTCTGTTACCATCCTACTACTCCCCCCCACACACATTCCCTATCCTCCAATTCCCTTGGTGGCATCCAAGTCTCGAACTGAAAAGCATCAAGGGAGGCAAGAGAGAAAAGGAGATGGCAAGAGAGCGAGAGAGAGATAGAGAGGCAGCTGTATATAAAAATGATCTTGGCACCAGAGCACATTGTTTTTTTTCTTTGCCATGTTTCCTATTTTCACTTTCTTTACCCCTCCTTCCTCCTCCACTTTCTCTGTGCTCCCTACGCCTGCCTTGCTTTTTAGTCTGTGGCGCTCCAGGCAGATCAAAATTCAACTCACTGATGTGTGACTAACCATAGGACACACAATGCGCAGCCACAAACTCTTTGATCATAATTCCATTTAACAGTGAAAATGTATGAGGCAAAGAGAGAATGAAAAGAAAGGGGGGAAAAGGGAACGGGAACATTATTGCGCTTGTTACTCGGTCTTCATGCACCATCAACTTTGAGACACTGGGGTAAATGTAGAAAAAAATGTAAGAGGCATACGGTACACAATTAAGGATTAGTTGGCCCAAATATGCTTACAGTAGAAATCAAATAATCCAGTGATACAGTTTAGAACCGGGCACGGAACAAGCGAGGGATCTGTCCGGACCCGTGACCAATTAATAATAGAAGAATGAGAAAATGTAAGAATCTGCAGGGAGCAACTCGACTGTTCACTGGACGAGAGACACAGAAACCAGAACGTTTAAACGTGCAATATGTGTCCATTCTTCCGGCAGCCAGTAGCAAACCTTTGTGTCTCATGTTGTGAAACCGTGGCGTTGATCCAAAGCGGAAAGGTGAGGCGTCATTACAAGACCAAACACAAATGGTTTGAGGAAACAAATCCACAGAAGTCCAATGTGAGATCGAGCAAAATAACCGAGCCGAGAGCCCAGTATGACAGATCCACCCGACTCATCACACATTCATTTACAGCCCAGCAACGTGCAAATGAATGTTCAATGAGGATTGCGTGGATTTTGGGGCAACAAAAAAAAAACCTTTCAGTGATGGGACAGTCGTGAAGGACGTCACATGCCCATTTATCTCAGCAGGAAAGGAAGCACAAAAGAATGTAAACAACAATAATAACAATAATATTAAAGGGAAAGGAGGCGGTTTGCACGTTTTATTTGTTTTAGTTCACAACAGTAGCCATGCACATTTTAAGGTATCACATTAGAAGAGCTTGATGGAAACGTTAATTGTGTAAAAAGTTGAGCTGGACTTTGGAAATGTCGAAAAAAGGTTGATGCCCAAAATGGGTAATCGAAATGGAAAAGATGTTTTCCGAATAAGTTATGATGCAGCGAACATTTAACCCAAGTGACTTACCCAACAATTCAAAAGTGGGCTATGCCATTCTGAAATGCTGCAGCCAAAGTCTGTCTGTGAAGTGTGTGTCCACTATGACCTCTCAGACCTCTCCTAGGTGTATGGTGCTCATTGTTGTATCAACCGTGCCGCGTGCAATAGAATCATTGTATTTTCTTGTCTTCGTCTGTGGACAGCATGAAACATGGCCACCACTAGCTGACAGTTCAGAACAATTAAAACTTGCCCAGTTGAAACAAATTCCTGAGGACGTCTCTCCATTGACGTGGTCAAGTGATGTGTTTATGTGAAGTTACTGCAGTTCATCTTGTAGATGACCACGTTGCCTTGTTTTCTTTCCGGTTTGCAACTTCCACCTTTTTTACCATTTTTATCAGTGGAAGACATCCCCTTCATCAACGTCTGAAGAAAATCTCGCTTTTTGTAGCCTTGTTTATTGGCTCCAAACCAGCGGATGGAAACACACCTCATTCTCTCTAACTCGCATCTACTCGCCCTCAACATTATCAAAAAATCTCTTAAAATTTGCTTGACATTAGATGGAAACATGGCTGTTGTGTATGAGACGGCAGTAAGGCTAATAGAAAAGTCTCGTTGAGGGCACAATGGTGGATGGTCTCTGTCACTCTTGTTGGCAGGACTGTTATGTTCATATTTATCCTGTCACAGGCTGTGCACATGGTGTTAGCCTCTCCAGATGTGGATGATAAATTTGCCTTGCGCTTCAGATAGAAGGTTACTCTGTAAATGGAGCAGCGAGGATCTGCTAGGAATTGAATGGTATTGTCCTACCACTGAATATGATATTAAAATTGTTTGTAGCTTTCCCTCCGAGCCATTGTCGAGCAGATGAGATTAATAGGATGCATGTGATCGTAAAATAATGTGGGTTTTTTTGTTCCATAGTTGAAGGCCTGTGTGTTCAGTCTCCATTCCCTGTCTTGAGAAGATTGCCTGCTTGTTCTCTGTCCCTTGTTTATGGCTCCTGCACCACAAATCTAGATGAACACTACTCCAGTGTGTGCACCGGTCTCTGCAGCCTGTCTAGCGCTCCGTACCTTTCCGATGGTTGATATACTGCGTGCCACTTCCTACTGCTCCACTGCCCATTCTCAACATGATGTGATGATCCTGAAGAGACAGAGGATATCAGTCTCGTAAATCCTCCTTGTCCTCCTTGGTGTTTTGTCAAGGGAGGTTAAGGGCCACATATTTGTCCTCCTGTAGCTGTTTGTCTTAATCAAACAACAGAGGGTAGACAGAGGTGTCCATAAAGTTTCTCCAATAGGGAGCAAACAGCAGAGGTCATCCTTTGAGCGCCATCAAAACATGAATATACTGTATCTCCAGAAGCCTTCAATACTTTAGGACTGCAATACAACCAAATCTAAGATCAGTACACCAACTCTTGATTTTATTTTACTTGTGCCGTATTCTAAGGTTTGCTCCATGGTCACGTTGCAAAGAAAACTCCCTTTCTCCGGGATAAGCAGGTATAAAGAATGAATGGACAGTGTCTTGTAGCAAATTTTGTCTTTATTTCCCATATAGGCCGTGTTAAGCATTGGCATACACGGACTACGCTTCAAGGATATTTACTAAAAGGGGAAAAAAAGAAAAAAGTATGTTACAAATGAAGAAGTTCATCTACAGTGAGTGCTGTACCTGAATGAAAATGGAATAAAATGCATCAAAGTTAATGTGAAAGTATTTTCAATGCTAAAGAGGAGCAAAATTCATATCACAGGAGCTGTAAGGATTGTGTGTGTGTGTATGAAGCTGTCGGGCCATGTCTTTTCTTAGCTTCATTCACAGCTTTCAAATGCAGACTCTGTGCTTCTTTCACAGCAAAACACTCCATGTGATAGAGCACACTTGGCGATCTAGCATCTATAAATCTCTCAGCGTTATCAATGAGAAGCATTCAACTAATTCAAATTTAACCTTACTATGATGAACTTGCTATGTGCGAATTACCCCCAGACGTACTCCTGAGTCCAATATCAGGTCTCAACACATTCATGACACCGTGCCATACAATCTCTGTGACAGATTCCCATACCTGATGATGTGGTTAGAAGGCCTGCCATTGTTCCTCCCACATGGTGCAGAGCAGCAATGACAGGTTAAGTAGCCATGGAGGATTAAATTATATGAAGCACATCCCCAGTGGATAGAGGTCTCTCTTTGCATTACCCAGTCTGGAGACTAAGGGATGAAGACAATTCATCATGTCATTCCTCGCGTCTGTACAAGTGACAGCTATGTGTTTGTGTGTAGGTGCGTGTGTGGTAGGGAATAATTCCACTGTGATAAGGTCTTACCAAAATGTGAAACAGGGTGAGGTAATTACAGTTCTATATAATTATATCTTCCACTGTTTTATAAACTCTCCCAGGTTGCACACCATACTCGCGTTTTAGTTAAGGCAGCAGTCACATGAATAACCCTCCATAATAAATCACCTGTATGTTCCTCAAAGGGGCTTTCAGACATGGTGAATAATTTTCTATGCTAAAATCACCAGCATACTTCTTTATGGCAGCTTTGGACAGGTACGCCAGCTGCAAGGCATTGGGAGAGATGAATAGAGGACCATTCAAAACCATGACATAAACATGAATCTCATTCACAAACATGCTATTCTCATACAATTCTTTAACCGCAACTATTTTGAAGGCCTACCAGCCTACAGGTCATGTTTACATGCAGTGTTTAACTGAAGCCTTAAGAAATGCAAACTTCTTGTATAGTGCAAAGTTTGACATTAGTGAAAAATTTAATTAAGGACCTAAAAAGGAGACAGAGAAACTATTGAAATGTAGAGCTATACAATATAATACATTTATAAAACAAAATAACCCACACCAAACACACAAAACAGTAATCAAATCCAAATCATAAGACTGGCGAACACACACAGTTCCCGTCTGATCAGATAACCCTCCATTAGCACATTGCATCATGATGAGTCCTGAGCACCTTATGAACCTGCTTCAGGAATTCTGTCTAGCCGTTCGACAGTTTATTTGGACACAGCTTGTCAGTTGCTGTGAACAAGTTTTGCAAATTGCTCACAGAGCTGAAGTTCATGGTGAGAAGTGATTTTTTCTGGTGGTCAAAAGTGTACACCACTGAAGGCTCCACCATCATCCAGAACCCATAATTCTTTGACATATTGGATGTGATCAAAGCAAGGAATAATTCAGTGGCAAAAAATATATTAAGTTGTGTTTATCATGCAAAGAAATAAATGTTTTTATTTTGTATACGAGCTTCATGTTTGCAAACTAGGCAAATGGTTTTATTTTCACCAGCTACACAGCGAGCCAAATGCAAACACTGCAAGACTTTGCTTGCCATTCACAGTGTTCGAGGGGCCAGAGGGCACTAAGTCCACAAATAATCACCCGCTGTACCTGTAGAGGCATCGCCATCTCTTTCCTTTATGGTAACACATAAGGACATGGCCTTCTCTCTTGTCGTGCAGAAATCTACAGGAATTCCTTTTTATATAAATCCTGCACTAACATAAATGTAGCAGTTTCTACACGAGAGATGTTAGGATCTCACACAACATGCAGATGCTTCGCACCAGATGGTGTAGTGACAGATAATCGTACTTCTTGATATACGTTACGGTCGACTCGTTCATACCGTATAACAGCAGGAGCCGAATAAAGTAGCTGTAGCATATCCAACAATTCAACCTTTTTTGTAGGGTCATCACTTTCTTCCGTCTCTTTTAGAAGCACTTTCAGCGCTACGCTTTGGAGTTTGGACCCATGATCGTGCATGTTGCCTAGCTCAGCTATACTGTACTGACCTTTAATAATAAGTTAATTGAATTACAAATGTACAATCATTGCATGTACACTGTACATTGTTAGCAACCATGAATCCTGAAACCCTGGTTAGGACCCGAGGAAAGCTAGGTTATGTAGCTCAAGGCAAATTAGTCTTATTGGTGCACAAATTAGTAATAGAGTGAGGCAAATTACATCTGAAATGACCATGCATATTCAAATTAGGGCTACAGTTAGGCACACATGTACACACACACACACACACACACACACACACACACACACACACACACACACAGGCACACACTCAGAGTTTGTTGGTGAGTATAGCTGCAGGATGTTTAATATGAATTCTTAATTTATTGTTTTAACTTCAGGCTAAGAGGCAGCACACTGTAAAATGATTATGTTAAAATTACATTGTTTCGGAACAAATAAGCACATTTTAAAAATTAATGTGTAATAATTTGCCCAGCAATATAAATGTGAAATTAAATAACACAATATGCACACGAAAGTGATAAAATAGCATAGTAATGGGCAATGAAATATACTATGTGGCATTATTGAACAATAAACAAAGATTCATGACTTTAATAATTGGTGAAATGACAGTGAATACATCAACAGAAGCTGTCCTATAACAATAATCCTCAAATAATGAAATGGCCATGACTATATAATATGAATGTTTAAAACAGCTGATTTATTTTAGTTCATATATCATAAATACTATGTGGTGAAAACAGTAGATGTAACGTAGTTGGAGACGTAGTTTAAAATAGGGTTGGGCTGTATTGCGTGTAAATAATGAATTAATTATATTTTTATGCAATATCGTGATGCATGGTTTATCGCAATATTTTGAAATCTCCTCCTGTTGCTTCTGTTGGCAACATTTTAAACTTGCATGTAAAAAGAGGGGAATAACAACCAAGTTAAATTTAACGAAACAGTATTTTTCAAATTTTATTTTCATTATCTTTTTTATTCAGTGCCGTACCTGAAACATGTCGCGTAATAACCTGTTAAATTTGGGAGGTTCTTGCTGTGAGGAAACGGCGCTAACCGCTAACCAGCAGCCCATGTTGCAAATATTCACTGTGATCAGCTTGCAGTACATTGGCCTACTGACAATGGCAATAAAATCTTTCAAACAGCTAGTGAACTTCACACCCTGTTTTTATTTTCATGAACACCTATAAGCCCAGTAGTATAACATATTGCTAGATGGTGAATTTTCTATATTTTGCAGTGGCTGATTCAAATAAAAACAGGGACATTCTACAGCATATTTGTCATCTTTGCTGTAGTGAGCCGTCCCCGTCAGGACTATAACTATTTTACTGTTATAGGCCAATTTTATAGTTTTCTCTTCAGGTTGACTGACCATAGAGTCTTAAGTACTGAAGTCAATACATGCAATGGGATTCATGACTCTGACATGAGTCCTCTGTAACATTTTTGGGGTTTCTGTGTATTTATATAACACTTATCTCACTCCAAATATATTAGTTTTCTCCGCAATTAGCTGACTTATCTCATCTGAACTGAAAAATTGTCAATCTGCAGGTCAGGGATGTAATCGCTATCATTGATGTCACCTCCTAATATGTAAAAAGAATTATGTATGGCTTGTAGTTGTCAAATTTACCTCATGTGGCCAACAAACGATCAAATGTAATGAACACTAGTGTATACAGCCCACGTAAACCACGTGCATCTTGTGGTGTTGAATGTGTTTCTACTCATTGATTGATTGAGTAATTCCTTAACTTAATCTAAAGTCTTTCTTTAAAGTCACATATGGATGCAGGTCTTTACATAAAGACAAATCTGGTCTACATCAGGCTTTCCTTAAATAGTTTTAATCATGTGATTGGATGGCAGAAGTTGAAGAATCTTTCACAAGAGAACATTTTCACACACTTGAAACTGGTCTTCCCTCGGTAAGAGGCTAAAACGTTTAGGACAGGAAACTGAATGTTAATTCTTTAAGCTTTTCTATTGTGACGGGTTCTCTTTCTTTTTAGTTTTACTTCTTATTCAGTAAATATGGGGCTTGGACTATATCTGACCCCCATATTGTATGAATGGAGTTAGGCTAACTGTCAAAAATTGTCCCAATCCAACACACAAGGAGGACAGTATAGAAATAACGGTGAATGAAAATGAAATACAAACAAACCAATACAATGTTTACCATTTGGCGTTAATTTGGTGCTAGTGTAGCAAACAGTTATATACTCATATATTGTGATCAAATTTTCTCGTGTCGATAACTTTTCTAAATGTTTTTTATAATGGTTTTCGCTAAACCATTATGGGAACTGTAGCCACACTACAAATGTGTGTGTTGAGGTTTTCATTTTCGCCTTTGTTAATACAGCCATACAGACAAGGTTACTGGTTAGATGGTGTGTGGATGGTGTCACACTCAAATAGACCTCTTTCACACACGAGAATGTAAAAAGTTCTTTGAGATTTTTGACAATGCAGCAGGATGCAGTCCATCCTCTTCCCTATTATGGGCCCTATTTAAACCATCTATGGCGCATGGTCGGGCACATCACAGCGACTGGCGCTTTGGGGTGTGTCCAGGTCCATTTTGCTATTTAGATGGTGTGTAATCTTGGCGCACAGTGAGGCGCAGGGCACAAAGGGGTAGTATTTACGCTCCCAATTAATCATAGGCGTGTTTTGGGCTGAACATAAATTAAACCAATCAGAGCGTCACCTACCATTCCTTTAAAACGCCAGGTGCACTCGAACGTAGTTCATTACTATTCAGACGTGAAAGCGCACAAGCAAATCATCTACTGGAGCGGCTGTCAACCTCCGAAGGTATAGAAGATTTTATTGGACTTTTTATTAGCTGTAAGCCACAGAAGAAAGTCCACAAATGTATATTTCACGTTGGCTATATTAATTTTATACGTTATCATTGTCATACCGAAGCTCCCCGAGGTGAAGCAGGCGTGGGGAGAGGTGACATCATCAGAACTTCTGCTCAGTGCCGTAAGCGGTACAACGATGTCCGGAGACATAAGATAAGATAAGATAAGATAAGATATACCTTTATTAGTCCCGCAGTGTGGAAATTTGCGACATCAGGGCAAAACAGAAGCTCCCCATGGAGGGCACAGATGTTGTGGACCTGCAAGTGTAAGGTGCGTCTGAATACTGCAGCCATTAAATAGCAGAAAAACACTACGCAATATTAGACTTGCGCTTAGATGTTGTTTTGTTCATTTAAAACGCGAATGTGTTCTGCTGCCCTACGATAGCGATGCGCCATTTGCTACTTACACAACATGGGTGTACGTCATTCACTTCAACCCATGCCCAGCCCGCCCTGTCCCCGGAGACTGCCCTTACAGTGAAGCCTAGTTTGGTAAGGCTTTACAGGAATGGAAAAATACCACATCTTTCTTGAATTAATCCTCCAATGTGGAACACTTTGGTTTGATTTAATAATATTTTGACATATTAGTGGAATGGTGCAATTAATCAGCTGATTTCAGCAAAGTGCAGAGAAAGAGAGAGCTGGAAAGAGAGACTTTGCAAGAAAGATGCGTGGTTCTAACATGAAAGTGTACTGTGGAAGACATTCCACCAGCATTCATTCTATACTGACCCAAGGAAACCCGAAATTAAGGCCACTGATGAATCTTGCTGTGTTGCTATGGAGACTGGATGAAGCATTTCTGGTGGTAGAGAGCGAATATGTGCAGTGTTTGTCAAAACAGGGAATTAGTGGGCAACATCCTGCTGGTTTTGCATTAGAAACATGAGGATTCATCGCATAAACCGATACTTTTATTCCTACTATTATTAGTAGGATGAACTTGTGGACTAATCGTACTTTAGCCTTATTGTTCCGTGTATATTAACTACCATCTGTGGTAATAATAAGTAGTGGAGTTACATAGATTTTTATTTATTTTATTTTTTTTGTGTATTGTATTAGCATAATACGCCGTGGCTCCATTGTTGAACGTTTCAGAATAGAATGTCCTATTGAATGCAGTGAATTTAATAATTCATATATGGTGTATTTGATTTCTAAGATCCAGGATGGTGCCACATTTGACAGTGTGCCCCACGAGCTGCTCATGCTGGTGCTCCTTCATGTGCAGTACTTTGCGATTCATGTTAAAGTTTTTTGGGAGAGTCACCAAGGGGAAAAGCATGAATTTTGAATTTTAGACAGCGCTGTCATCTCAGAGCAAGAAGTTCCACGATTGTAATCCTATGGTTGTGTTCTCCTTTATCGTGGCTACGGCACAAGGAAGTCAGGGGAGTCGCAAACTTTTACTTTTGAAATGATGATGATCACAAACGCATAAAGCAAAACGATTGATCACATTAAAAATGAAAAAGGGGAATGACGGAAGCATCTTTAAGCATAGCAGATACAAACGGAGAGAGAGACAGAGAGAGAGTTGGACTGAGAGATTTTGTAATTGTTGCTAGATATCAATTGTTGGCAGCAGGAGTTGTTTGACATTTGCTGCAATACACCTCAAGTTTCACAGGATACAATCCATAACCCCTCTGTGTATATACAGCATTCTGTAAGGTACTCTACTCCCCCACCCACTACCAAAAACATGCAGGTCAGGTGCACGAAGACTCCAAATTGTCTGAAGGTGTGAATGTGAGCATGGATGTTTTTGTCTGTCCATCATCTGTCCCTGGTGTTTCCCTGCCTGATGCCCGGTGCATGCTGGGATAGGCTCCAGCCTTCTGTGACCCTGAATTGGAATCAGGGAATATAGAAATGTATGAATGAATCATGCCATCATTGAATAAAGGACATGTTGGCATTAAAATTGAAACACGTATTCAGCAGGTCTACGTAAATTAGGTTCAGGCCTGTGGCTTTTGGTTCCAATTGGAATTTGATATGAATGCATAATTTTTATTTTATATATATTTTTGGTAATGGACCCAAAGAGGGGCTACGCTGTATTTTAATATGTCTATAAAGTGCGTGTGACTTGATCTCTCTTCACTGGAGGCACTGATCTACTGAAACATACATTTTCATTCTAATTGTAATAATGTGTTTTATTCACATATGTGCGCATGTGTGTGTGTGCATGCCTTTAGGATCAACATCAGGAGGGTGCCGTAAGCGTTTCCTGGCATCTCAGGACATCCTCTCTTTCTCATTCTCACCATTTCCTGTTTTGTTTTGGGGGGTTTTCTCTCTTATGCCCCATCTTTCCATCTGTTGTTGCTCTTTCTCTCTTTGTTTTAAAGTGTGTTTATGGTGACGCATAAACATGCATACTATATGAATAATCTTAATCACTTATCATCACACAAACCTGTACAGTGATGTCTAATATCTTTTTAAAGTGTCTGCCAAGAGGATTTAGCTTCCATAATGCATCCGAAGCTGTGTGTCTGAAGGCTAACGCAATGCAAAAAGTGTATTTTTTTGTACGATAAAAGCAGGTTTTTGAGCGAAATACCTCTCAAAAACATGTTTTCGCACATTTGTGTGATTCTTTTAATGGTTTCATGCCAGCTGGCCATTGTGCAGCTGACGTTTACATTAAATCCTCTTTGGATTGATTTATATATCACTGACTTGCGTTTGCACCAGTCTAATTTCAGTAAATGTTTTATTGTTTAAGAATTAGGCTTAGGTTTGTTGTCTTAAGTTTTTTTTTAGTTTTTTTGTTTTTAGTATAACTATTATTTTTTGTAGTAATTGGCTATGTGGAATATGATTTGCAGATTTAAAGTTCATTTACACCTGAAAGAAGAGTCAACAGTTGATCAGATCCCCAAATTAAATGAATGTTAGGCTGTTATTCTCCTTTTCCATTTCACTATAATTTTCACATCTTTAACTTTTGCTGTGTACCTATATTAGAAAGAAAGAGGAGAGAAAGATAAAGAGTGTAGGTCTCACCATGTTGCCTTCATACATGTCATTTATTCCAATGTTTAGTTTTTTTTCTCCGTTTACATCTCCTTTGCTTATCCTTATCCATTTTCTCTGTCCTGCAGCGTTCACTCTTCCTTAACGATTTGATTATGCCTCCACTCCCTTCTTCCTCCCCTCTTCTATTTTCCCCCATCTCCCACTTTCTCCTGCCTCTTCCTCCATCTACCTCTCCATTCTGTGTCCTTTTCTCTTTCACTTTCTCTGTCATTTGTTCAGTGCCAGTTCCTGGTGGTTGGTGGTTCCCTCTCTCTCCAGATGGCCCACTCTGATCATTTATTGATGACAGGAGAACAGAGGAAGGCCTTCCCAGCTGCTGCTGGCTGGCAATCTGCTCTGTGTACACATGCACACGTACATACACACAAATAAAAAACACATTTGAACAATGAAAAACACATTGGTGCTCGCAGTTATAAGAATGCTTGCACTTTATCAGACAAATTTCTTTTGCAGCGTCATATCGGTATTGCTCTCTTATGCTCTCTCATACAGACTGCGTG
>OMNV01008192.1:80100-91752 GCA_900303265.1 Brotula barbata | reverse complement strand
GGAGAGGAGAGGAGAGGAGAGGAGAGGAAATTCATAAATAAATAAATATTACATAAGAAATAAATCACATAGTTACATAAATGACAATCAAATAACTCAAATACAAACCGGCTTGACTGAGCCGTTATTGCCTATGGCAGTAAAATTTTGAAATGAAAGCTGTGTTGAAAGGCAGCGACATCTCATCTTTTCTAAACTCTTGAAAGCAGCCTTTCACGAGAGGTGAAAGGAAATTTTCATGACATTCCCGTTTTAATTTGCCTGCTCTGAATTTGTGCTTTTATCTAACCGTATGAATGATAAGCTGAAAGTGAGGCTGACAAAACCCCGTTACGTTCCAAGAGCTCCAGCTCTACTTTGCCCTCTATCACAGCAAGGATTTGTGTTCTCATCACCACCGAAACCTAAACATCCATGGATACAAGAGAGGAAGAAAAAATCCCTTTCTGACCTTTTCCAAATGCCATTGGAGAGTAAATACTTGAATAAATGCTTGCACAAGTGCTTTTTGATGAATGCTACAATCTGAGATGGTGATGGGTAATTTTATTTTTACAGATCTCAGGGGAACGGGCCAAATGGAGGTGTGCATGATGCACTTTGTAGCCATCTCAAACCACTGACCTTCACAGCAGTAATATAACCTCACACATCCCGCTTAAACGCGGTGAAAGCATGCAGTGCTCTTGGCTTTTGTCCTCTTTAACCATTTAATCATACACATCTCGACAAAAGTCACTTACGGGTGTCACCGGAATGAGAAATTCTGCCGTCTTTCTGTTAGGGGTAAGTAGAGTGTATTTCACGGAAGCTGGGTACTGTAGACAGAAAATGAGGACAAATCATTTTAAGGGGGGGTTATTTACAGTCATATGACACACACTATAACCCCAGAGCGGGCCCATCATCTGTCAGGATGATGAGCCTGTTATTACCCAGCTCCAGAAAAACCAGATCCTCCGTGCAGAATCACCCAAACCCCACAGATGAAGAAATAATGAAAAAAAAGACAAATATCTGTGATTATTAGATGACACAAAATCAACGTTTACTCACTTTTAATACACCTACAACACTTTATAAGATTAAGATTAAGATTGATCATATTATGGCATGTATGGCAAGTATGATTATAGTGCCATGTAACTTAAAAATATTTGATACATTTTAAGTTATTATGATTAAAGAAATGCATGAAAAACAACAAAACACCCTTATGAGGTTAAATAAAAATAAATAAATAAAATAAAATAAAATAAAATAAAATAAAATAAAATAAAATAAAATAAAATAAAATAAAAACCATCAGGTGTCTACAGCATAAAGCAAGAGAATTAACATCAATCTAATCATATCTTGTATTCCATTCTTTTTATTTGCGAGCACATAATTCTGTGGATTGAAAAAAAATCAGCATTCTGTGAAACCTTTAACATCTCATTCGCATGGACTATTGTATATGAATAACTCATTACTGTCCAAACTCCACTGAGAGGATCTGAGTGGTGGTAAGAAAAATAATATTGACGTTCCACATCGCTGTCAGTCTTTATCAGCAGCATCATAGCGTTGAAGTCAATGATCTAAGAGGACATTACAGTGTTCCAACCGCCCTTTGATGGACAAGTTGATGTGTTAATATGGACGGCCCCTGGGGTGATACTCTTATTTTCTTGTTTTATTATCCTGCACTCACTTCCAAACTAATTTAAAAAGACAGATGGCTTTGCTTATTAAGGAGCATCCAGAGAGACGATTAGAGGGAGACGTGAGAGCTACTGTAGTGAGTCCACTTTTATTGGGAATCAATGGCCCTCAAACAACGATTCCAACACATTGGGACAAACTATTGATTTCTGACATCCAGCAGGCTTCATTGTTTTGTTATTTGTCAATTATTTTACCCATCTGAGATGTTAAACCTCATAAGGAGACTCACAAATCTGTGTGTGACGCACATACAAATGTATCAAGGTTTTATTTTCTGAAGTTTTCATACTTTTTGGTCATCCAAAACAACATCATCAAGTACAATACATGCAATAGATTTGTGGTGAATAATTACTTGGCAGGGGTTGTATTTTTACATTATGACTTTGGAATATAAAGAATTGAAAATATTTTAAAAATCCTGCCCTTACTGATCATGTGATCCATTTTGCTGTGGTTTCACAAGACATCTGTTGCTAATTAGGAACATGGAGTTAATGTGATTTTTGCCATTACAGGGCCATTCTGTGATACAATAAAACAAAACAAATTTGATTAACAATGACAGATAGATGTAAGTATCATAACTTAGACACCAAATCTGTACCAAAATAAAAAAAAATGAATTATGCTTGTTTTGTTTTTTTGTCATGTACTACAGCTGATGGACAGTCGATGCTACGATTCATTTTTCTTCGCTAGCTCCTGCAAACCCATCTTTATTTCTCACATACTTATGCATTCAACAAAAAAAATCTTGTCCTGTGCTTCACTATCTTGCATTGAGTCCTGCAGAAGTCTAACAATCATGCATGCTACTTTGTTTCTCTCTGAGCGCAAAAAAATTCCACAGTTTTGCAGCAAAGGAACGGGAGATGCCGGCACCCTCATACAGGCACCCAGACCAACCAATGGGAGTCGCTGGTGCAGCAACAAGGCATAGATCCCTGTGTGAGGTTCCTACCTGTGAATGTGACCACTTTTGCCTCTGCATAGCCAAGCTGGAAGTCTCTCTACCAGGGACTGAACCCTGATATCTACAGAGACGTTTCATTGCTACCTTAAACGTTAAACAGGGAATTCTGCTGCAGTGTGCCTGGCTTTTCAATGGGGATTAAAAATAACTCAACACCTTCTGTCACCTCAAGGCTGATGCGCTTCATACGAGCAGCTTCAGCAGAAAGATGTGCTGCTGGAATGAATGATATAATGAAATACAATCCATCAGCTCAAAGGTGGCTTTTATGCTGCGCTGCCATTCAGTTACAATTACTGCTGCCGCTCCAAATTCGACACGGATGATTTGGCTCTTCCCAGAAAGAGAATTGCGACATAGCTCTACTTTTACACCATGAAAAATGTATAAAAAAGTGGTATGGTTAGGCCAGTCTTTGCGTTTTGTGGTTACTCTCTGTTTGTAAACGTGGCGTTTGGAATATTTGCGTTATCTGACAGATTAATTAGGATGAGTTCTGTGACCCGAGGGCCGTTTAGTCATCAGGCCTTGACTCCGTCGTTGTTGTGAGTCGGGCATGAGGGCAGCAGCATCAGCATCACACCCGTGTCTCTCAGGTGTAATTCACACATGGAGAGAAGCTTCAATAAGAATGAACACAATACAGCAGCTTTGAAAGTTTTCCGATAACATCATGACTCACACAGATAAGGCCGAGCGGCAACGAGCCCATGCGGCACACGGAGCTCGCTCATTAAACACAACATGGATTTTGTCTCATAGGCAAAGAATAATTAAGCTGAAATCAATACCAGAATTACACAAGCGAAACTGGAACCTACAGTAGATTAGCTGTAACGTATTCCTGGTGTGAAATCCCTATCTCCACCTCACGATGACCCTGTGGGGAAATTGTCTTCATCCTCACAGAGACACAATGTCAGAATTAACTCCACACCTTCAGCAATTACAGCTGTTTACAGGCGAGCACCGGACTCAAGTGTTTGTCTTTATTGAGAGCTGTGAACGTAATTAGCCCTGGGTTTCTTATATTCCTCAAAAGATATGAAGATATTATATATATTTAAAGATAACACCAAGCTGCTTAATGATGGGGCACTGCATACAGAGATGATTTAGAAATGAGTGCAAACACTAATTTAACAACACTAAACTGACTGCAATGCACGAGTGGAGATTATTTTGATATTTTCAACCTAAATGCTGCTGCTCTTTTAGACTTTTTAGACTTTTTATCTGACTGTGATTGATCTACACTAATCACTTGTTCTACATAACAACATTCAAGTTATTCAATCTCATTAATTATATAATTTTTGCCCTTTTTTACTCATTATAGTCACAAAAAAATCACCAAAAAAGTCAGAGAAAAGATTCACTCAAAATACTGACTTAGTTACCTAGGAAAGTCAGACTTAACAGACAAAAGTGACATCACGGCCCTCATCTTTGATGTCTGTGTGCTGTGCATGAGCAGCACCAAGTTGAGCCTGAAAGTCTTTGTTCCGTATAGGCGATCCTGATTATGATTCAGCAGTCACATTTAAATCCCTTTAGAGCCCTGGCGAGTGGATTCACTGTCAAGGTCCAGCAGTGCCAACAAGACTAATTACTCCATAATGGCCATCATCCCTCTTTTTCAACCCAAGACAGGAGTCCTGGATGGCTGAGTAATGGCTGGCTGATTACAATGTGCGCTCATAAGCAGTGGCCCTACATACAGATTAAGTGTGGTCCAATCCATCAAAACAGAGAGGTGGTTGTTACCGTGGCGAGAACGTACGCGACTCCACCAGAATGCCCCCTTGACAATTTCGTCAAGTCTGTCTTTGTTTTTGTGAGGGTCTGTGAAAGTGCTGAGTGCATGCGGTGATACATATTCAACAGCCTTAAAGCTGTCGGGGGCCAAGATGAGAGCGTTTGCACCATGTGTCCTCTTTGATGTGTTACAGTTGGATTTACAGTACGCCCTCTGAATCGGCGACAATACAGGCCTCATCAGAGTTTATAATCAAGAGCAGAATGGCTGAGACATGCTTTTATTTACTAGAATTACTTTTTTGCATTTTTTTATATTTGTATCACAAGAAGAAGAATCTAATCCCAAATGGTTTGACGGCTGACTCAACGAACCACATGAAGAATCACAGAGAGGAACAGAGAGGAACAGAGGGAGAAATGGGAAAATGTAGCTAATCTAACAAAATCTTTTGTTTTTAAAGTACTTAGGATCAAACTTTATTGCATCAGATAAGACACAGGTTAGGCTGAAGAATAGAAAACTTTAAGGATCAAATCACAATCAAGAACGTAAATCTCTTTTGCTAATGCACAAACATTTTTCAAAAGCCAAACGCCGTTCTCCTATCGAGGTAAAATCCAGATTCACTGACAAGTTAAATACAATGGCTGGAGACCGGAGAGGATTAACATTGCGTATGCATTATCTGGTTTCCGCTGACAGCCAGCATGAAGAGAGAACAGACCCAAAGCCTCCATCCCGGGTCCAGACCGTCGGAGACAAATGTGACGAGCAGTGAGGCAGAAAAGGAAGCCGGCCCGTGATTGATACTGGTGCCACAGTGAGAGGTCAGAGCCATGCCTCAAAAAACGGGGCCATCGATTCACCTGCCCTTTAAACAAACAAAGGGACACCTCTCCACCTAACCTCCACTCCGCTGCTATAAGCTCCGACTTGTGCCGGCCCCTCCAAAATAACTCCTCCGATCATCACAGGTCCTTAAATAAAGGACGATTCGTCTTCCCTGCTTTCCATTTACAAGTGTGCCTGAGCGGCGGTGTTGTTGTCACGTTGTCACCGTAGTTCGCGCTGTGCTCACGCCAAATTTTGCTTCTCTTTGGGAGAAAAATGCTGGACTATTTTTAGTGTCTTTCTCTGTCTCCGTTTGCCTGGTGTCTTTTTTCCTGATAGAACGCCGTTGAGAGTTGCTGGGGCAAAGCAGAAATCTATTCCCCCCCTGCTAAGGCAGCTGTTTAGAGGCTCTCATTAATAAGAGAGGACAGTAAGTGAAGCAGCGTGAAGACGAGCCGCCAACCCACCACCACCCACCATCCCATTTACACCCGGATCAGGAGAACGGAAGTCTGGAGAAGACCTGGAGCCCCCCGGTCTGTTGGTGGGCTAATAAAGTGAAATGACGCCAACTTAAAGACCACGTGTGTGTGAGCGCGTGTGTGGAATTCCGGACACGTGGTTGCGATATGATTATCTCTCTCAACCCACGGTAGGATGGAGCGGTTGGTGGGCTGCAGTAAAGGTCAGGCTTTAAGAAGACGTGCGAGGGGCCTTTACCGCTTCAAACGCGCTGTTTCGCAAGACGCACACGGTTCTGCTTCACGTCCCGACCTCCCTGCGGTTTAGCTGGCACATGTTAGCGCCAGATAGGCCAGCACAGAAAGACCGCGATGGTAATTATCCTTCCTCTCTGCACAGCGCCGTCAGCTCTGAAATATGCCTTTGTTGTAGCCATGTTCTTTCCATATGAAGCTGGATTTCACCGACCGACATTTTATGTTGTAATGCTCACATGGTAGTAAAATCCGACACTCAAAACAACTTGTATTGCTTTTTCCACTGCGCTGGAACAGTTATTGCTTAAACCGCTGAGTGTTTTTTTCCCTCTGCTAGTAGCTTTTCATTAATACACAGATTGATTTGAAAGGACAATGATGTCATCTACAAATGCTAAGCACCAAATGTTGCGTTCTTTTAATGAAGTTACCTGAAAAAAATCATATGGAAGCAACGACAGAAATCAATTCTACAAACATACAGGCCACATATGGATATAAATGTGCCCAGATGGGCAGAGTGGAAAGGTTTTGATGGAATCTAACGGAGCAAAGTGCAGCGTTTTATTCTTATTATCCACCTAATGTGGTATTTCCACCCTGGGCAGCTAACATTAATTCTCCTGACTAATTTTGCAGGATTGCATTTGTGCAACTCAAGAAATCTAATAAGGAGACAAATGCACCTTTGTCACATGATTTCACAACCACATAACTGAGCCGTCCATGATGCAACATAACTCATCCTATATCCAAGAGAGAGCAAGGAGCGAGGGATTGATATTAAAAATAACATGTTTACGAGCTTGAATTGAGCAAACGGAGAGGAAAGTAGTGTTCAATTTAATGTTAATTATAATAAAAAGTTCTGGGAAGGCAGAATAACGTACAAGGATTTACATTTGTATTCACAGCCTCTTAAACGGCACGAAGACGGTGATGAGGCAGGAAAAAAAAAGAATTAAAAAGCTCCTTAAGGTGAGCGTAAGGAGGTTTCATTACCGCTTTTACACAACAATCCAATCTAACCTTCATTAGCTCACAAAAACGGCGTTACGTAACAGTGAATTACTGCGTGTATTCTTTCGCCGTTCAGGACAAACTGAGCGGCAGAGCGCGGCGTGGAGGAGGTAATCGAGCCGTGGTTTGGAGTGTTTGGTAGCAAATAGAGGTGAGCTCTCAGCAGGGCGTCGGGCAAGCAGAGAGGTCGTCAGCCCGGGAGCCGTAAATCGCTCTGACACTCAAACACTCTGGCACATGTTTCTAATCGGCCAGCGTTCAAATAATATTATGGTTGAAGAATGCGGCACTGCAGCCATTAGCTGTTATCAAAGACTAACTTTAGTTCAACAAGACTCAGGGGCCGCGTGGGTTCAAAACCCCTGGGAGTTTGTGGCGTGACTCATATTTAGGTGAAGAGCTTTTTTTTCACTTTTTCTGCAACATTTGCTCCTGTTTTCCACAGCCTGGCTTATTTGACACAAATAAGTCAAATCCCTTCGTAGAAAAGAGCATCCGGTGAAATCTGAGACTAAATTTGAGACTAGAGAGTTTCACGTCAGCAACAAAATTTAAGATGTATTCGAGATAAAGCTTCTTAAAACTGCACTTTTCATTCAGATCATTTTGGTTCGTGTGTGAAAGCACATTTTTGTGTGCATGGATCTTTCTCTACATAACAGACAACGGCATCTCATCATTTTTCAGACACCAGCAGTTCTTTTAAGAGCAATTATGAAAGAGGTGTTGGTGTCTTGATGGTAGTTCAGTCATTCTCAGAGATTTCCTGTTTTTATATTAAAAAAAAATTCTCAAGATATAAAATATTGTTCCCTCCCTGATTATGTCGGCTAGAGCTAAAGCTGCAGCTTTTCAAATGCACTGATGCATAAGGCCAAATGGGTCTGGGACGTGGACAGCAGCAGACAGACCCGTGTCCCCTGACCACATAATTGGTTGCGTGTGTACTATTTTGCTGTGTGCTGGCAGGTGTGCTCCATTCAGCCGCAGCAGATTGTTTATTTGATAACTAACAGGCCGCATTCAGGCAATTTAAAGTTTCCAGTTCATCCAACCTGCATGTTTTTGTACCGCAGGGCCTCCTGTAGCTCCAGTGTGCCACTGGGAGGACAGATTCACCACTAAGGACTGATCACGAGGAAACAAAAAGATGCTTTGACCCTGAAATTCCCTTGAAAAATCCAACTTGCCCCAATTCTCTAAAACATTGAAGACAAACTAAATGATAACTCCATAATCTAATTAGACAGGAGATAAATATGAAGGCATCGAGTTTAAACACAATGTCAAGAGCGTCCTGAGTTCCTCTCGTACACTACAGCTCCCCCACCTGGATTCAAACTTTCAGAGTCCCTGAAGCCAAAGCCAAGCGGATGCCCAAATCACCAAAGTTAGTTTATTTGTATCCTTTCCTGTCTGCTGTGAGACAAGCAATTATTCCACTCCATATATCTCATTGAAGGCTGTTTGGATACCTATTCTCCACCGAAGGATGAGCTTGGCAGCAGTGTGTTGACATCATTTCCACAATGGCTTCTCCCCGTCTCAAATAACTCCAGCCAGTAATTTGCTCATACATCTCTGGGAACAGCTCAGCCGACCAGAAAACGCCTTCAATCTCGCAGCTAAAACAGCGAGTGGGGCTAAAATGGATTTTCGTTTTGTTGCAAGGAGTAATTATGAGATTGAGGAAGTGAAGTTGTTTAAAAAGAGAATCTGCACTTCCTGTGTCTCTGTTGGTCTCTGGGGCTAATTATTACAGTACAGACAATAATTTGCTCTTTGTATTGGTACTTATCTCCCCTCACAGCTGCTGTGTTGTGCCAAGTGGATGACCATTAATCAAACCCTTCGTTTGGAGGAAGTTGGACTATCCATCACCTCTCTCTCTCTCTCGCTCTCTCTCTCTCTCTCTCTCGCTCTATCTCTACCTCTCTCTCTCTCTCTCCCACCAGGCAATAAACCTTTTCATTTCACATGCCCAAATGTAACCTTGAGTAACATTTCTGCATTTTCCTGCAGTGATGGGTCAAATAAACGATGTGCATAAATTAGAGGATTTAAGAGGAAGTGTGTGTGTGTGTGTGTGTGTGTGATTGCTTGAAGTGGGCTGTTTGTCTGTCACTGGGGAAAAATGACCGAGGGAAGGCAATTCTACATCCACTCAGCTGACAATGAAATACCTATTGAGCGACGACACGATTAATCACGGAGCCGTTAAACATTAGGTCATTTGGCTTGTCAAAGCCTGTGGATTAAAGTTAGACTGACAGGAACACAATCCAGACCAAATCCAGGGTTTGATGGAACGTACCGACATCTGCTCTTCATACCGCAGCAAATGTACCGTTTCGTTTCTGTGTGTCAGGTAAAGGATAGTGTCCACCTCACCTGCAGCCAGGCAGGAGATGTGTGTCTTGCTCCTGGGCACTGTGGCAATAATAATACTTAGAGCTGCGGATTTAATATTTGGGCTCAGAGGATTTTGGTAATTAAGTGTGTTTAGAGCGGGGAGATATTGAAAATATGCAATGCTGCAGGACTCAAAGACCAGAACTAAGAGCCATTAATTCAGACTATAGACAGACCACGAGGAGCATAAACATTTATTTAATCAGTTAGACCATAATCCAGAAGAGGTAATGAGGAAATAGAAGGAATCTGAAGGAAAAAAGTCGTTGCCATATGAAGCATTTAAAGACCTTAAATGGTTACAGTGTGATTTATAGGCAGCAAAATGTCAACGAATGAAACTTGCTTAAAGTCTTAATACTCCAGTCTTACATTCAAGGTCATGTTCTGTGCAGGTTTTAGGTGCAGTAGATGATACTGGCACACTTTAGATCATTTAATTCTCACTTTTCAGTCTCATTTTGTTGGTTTTGCTGCCACACATCAGCAAAACTGAGTGATTTGCCAGTTTCCACCTTTAATGACCTTTCCAACGCTTTTGTCTGGGATGCTCACACACACACAAACACACATAGCACAACCAAAGAATCCTAATTAGTTTTATGAGCTGTGGCAGCGTGACATCGTAAATAATCCAATCTCCTCCAAACAATGGAAAAATGGCCTCTTGGGCCAAGTGGTCCCTGGTCCCAGGCTGCAAAGAGACAAAAAAAGCCCAGTAAAATAGAAAAGAAACACTGATGCATTGTGGATGTGGTAGGGGGAGACGTCAGCGTGGTTTGTAACAGACATGGTAAAGTGAAGGAGAAAAATGAGGAGGAGAGAGAGTGACACAGACTCTGTTCTGGCCTTAAACAAAAAACGCACTTATTCTATTTTTTGCGTGAGCAGAAGCATGGGGGCTCAAGCTGAGTAAAACAATGATTCAAGGTTGCTGTGATGAATGAGCGTGTCTGCTCTGATAGCAGAAGGTCATGTGCATCAGCCCCCAGCGTGCATTTACCATCTAGCACGCAGCAAGGGTGCACCGTTGGCATGCCACAACACGACAACGCTTTTTTTCCGGCTTCAGCAATCGCCATGGTTCGTGGTTTTGTGGATCAAGGCTGGAGCTTCGGATGGGATGGGAACAGATCATTTAGCCTCACTTGTCCATCAGATCATCATTGTTATAATGACATTACGGGCGTTTCTAATAAGACAGCAGGACTCAAGGACACGCGATTACTGGTGGCCTCGCACGCTGAGAACCTCGACAGTCTGAGCAGCTGTTACATAGTCAAGTATGATATACAGGACAGTGATAAACATAGAGGGTCATCAGCATGTTCACAGATTACAGGTTACCAAGTTACTTTTAACCATTTTTATACATTTTATTCTATCATTTTATTTTATTTTATCTATCTATCTATCTATCTATCTATCTATCTATCTATCTATCTATCTATCTATCTATCTATCTATCTATCTATCTATCTATCTCTGAGATAGATGATGATAGTGATAGTGATAGATGAGTACCTGGTACAGTACATATGATGAATTTCCTGGCCTTGAGAGTTGACGATGATGAAGTGACATACAGTGATATGTGGGATGGAGAGGATAAACAGGATACATCTTTGATAAGGAGCAGACATTATTTAACAGAGTGAGGATGTAATTATTCTACAAATGTAGGCGCCAGATGATCCGACCAGTTTATCTGACGTCAGGCTTCAAGGATTCTAATCACCAGGAAACACAAAAACACTTTTCCTACTTTGCTCACATGATCCTCAACGTGGGCGACTTAATGTCAAAATCAGTTACACACTGGACCCACACCTGATTTATAGATCACTCATGGTTAATGGAGGCAGTAATTCTGCCTTAGGCCCACTTTTCCTTCATCCCTTCCTTATTTTCATATATATACGTTTTGGATCTTTCCATTGCTTCTCTCCCGGGAGCTACTTGTCGGTTTGACAAGCGCTTTACCCCTTTCAGCTTTTCTTCCACAAACAGGTCAGCGGAGGATCAATAATGTGTGTGGATAGGCTCTTATCGCCGTCCAAAGGAGGCCTTATCTGCACCGCTTAAATGGTGTTTCATGAAAATTCCTGGAAATGTAATCCTCTGGAAGATGGGAGACAAAGGAGAAATGGACCTCTATCAAAATATCAAGAATGGCGATGCAAATACGTTTCACTTATCGCTTCCCTGCACTTCACAGCAAT
>OMNV01008192.1:69893-80015 GCA_900303265.1 Brotula barbata | reverse complement strand
ATATCCTCACTACATGATACACTGTGTATCTTACTGTGTTCAGTGTATTTTCTACAGGGCTCTAACGACTGCAAGGCGTACAAAATAAGTGCAAAAAAAATAAGAATGAAAAATCCTCTTAATTCTACACATACAGTACATACGACCGACAGAATGCATTCTATTTTATGCTGATAAATGATTAAAATTATGCGGTGTTATTTTTTTTCCCAACTGAAAGGCAGTCCGGGTGTCTGTATCCAAGAAATCACTGACTGATACCAGACGTGTGCTTTTATTTACCATGAACATTCCTCACACACATACTGGATTTGATTTTGGAAATACCACATGATTTATTCCAGAGAATGTGGATGTAATCCTTTTCATGTTGCTTTGTGTCTCTCCACTTCAGGCAACTCCCAGCCTGAGGCTCACAGAGCTAAGGAAACGCAGAAATACTCATTTGGGTTTGGCTCTTAATCTCCTCAGCTTAATCTGGAGATCACTGCCTTTATCTGATCACTGTGTCTGGATCTGATCTATTTGTATGCAAAACAGGGTCTTTTATCTGTATGTACAAGGCAAGCGCTTGTGTTTACTTTGATATGGCTCCTCAGGTTTTCTCAGAGATTGCCTGTTTTTTTTAAAGTTATTTTTGCAGTGGGTCTGCATAATTTGATGGTGATGCAACAATTCATGTAAAAGGTATACTTTCTGAAAGTATACGTGCAGTTACGATGGTAACCGTGAGTCATAAGTAAAGATCTTATAACAGCAGTCATGGTGGGTGTTCAGGTCATTTTTCTATGTTAATGCGTTCATTTCTTATTTATCAGTATTACAGTGGGAGTATTATTCATTATTTTTTGATAGTGGTGAGAATACAACAGTAGCAGCATATTTTAACACAGCAGCTGCATTTGTTGCATTAAATCGCTTTTTGGAGAGAAAATGCAACATTCACATACAAAAATGTTATAATGAAGTAAATATTCTCACATTTTCTACAGAATATGAGTACACTGAGGAACACTACATGCACAGTTGCTTCGATGGTGAGCAAAACAAGCTTAATGTTTGTTGCTTGAGTTGTGTTTTGTTGTGAGGTTTTTAATGATTTCCTCTGTCACACCCACTTAATGAGTATGTGAATCCTGTTCAGTCTTTAAATTTTGCTGTCACTGTGATTCATAGACTTGCTGTGTAGAATTTTATTGATGTTGTGGGTGCTGCAGACTTAAGCGAGATTTGGAAACTGTTTTACATATTTTGGTTCACTTTAAATCATTTTGGCAACTCTATTCTATGAGCTGTGCTGATGCCCTCAGCTGGCACAGATCAGCTCTTCACACAGAGGGCTGCTTTTTTTCTCTCAGTCTATCTTTAAGTACCGTTCAGGCACATCATGATCCAACCAGGATGTGCTGGAGGACAGAGAAGTGTAATAATTTACAAGATTAATATTAATAATTTAAACATACAGAAAGTTAAACCTGGTGAAATTTGAATAAACTTACCAATGTTTGCATCTTTTAAAGTAGAATGATTACTAGAAAAAAGGCAGTTGAGTACATGCGTCATGTGTCAGTGTATGCATTCTACTATTTGAACACAGGGGGGCACTGTAGGGCGTTTGAAATCGTTAATAATGAGTCAGCTCAGTTGTGTTTGACAGCTGTGCTGAAAAGTTGGCGAGGGCAATCGAAGTGTTTAGCGCCATTTAGTTATGCCTGATGTGAGCATCTTTAGTCCAGGGATAACAGGCACACACACTCAAAGTAAATCCCTGTGTGGCTTCATGAATGAAAACCGGGGTAAATTAATCACACCTGGGAGACGTCACACAATGAGGAAACGACGACGGTGCAGTTAAGTGGAGGTAAGGGCAGTTTGGTAAAACAATATGTAAACATATACATATATAGACGTGTATATAGTATTTTTTGAAATACATTAGTCACTCAAATACCAAGCTAGTGTTAATCTATAGCTCATTGGCTGGTGGATGATATTCATTAGACTTTGGCTTAACAAATGTCGCTAATTTACCCGCATGAACCACAAAACAAGTGGAACAAATTACCACAATCCAACTTTAAGTGGTAAACCAAGCAAATTCTGTCTTTTTATAACAACATTTCCAGCTGGATTCCATCAGAAGCAGTATATGTTATGCTAAACTGACCCAACAGAACCCTTTTAGATGATAACACACACACCCCTACAAAAACAGTCAATTTTCAACATGAAGAAGAAAACTGTTCAACAATCCAAGAGGGCAAGATATGAAGTACACAAACTGCATGCTATTTGTGGTTTATCAGTGATATTTTTAATTTTTTCAGTTACAAATCTCCTTCAGAGTTTTCTAAGAATATTATTTAATCATTATTTGTCTACTTGATGACTAATACCCTAAGAAATTAATTTGGTTTTATATTTTGTATATTCCCAGTAATTGTATAGAACACAGAAAGCAAAGAAAAACACATTTCCTTTGTTTTCACCATTTATTGTCATCTAGGAATTTTTAGTTAAATTGAATGGGTAACATTCTTTATTATCTGCAAGATGTTTTCATTTTATGTAATGTTTCCATCTATATATATATATATATATATATATATATGTGAGGGGATCTCACTATGCATACACACTTGTTTGAATTCTTTATACAGAACATAAATATATATATACATGCACAATGTGTACAACTGACATCAAAGTATGAACTACGAAGTCTAACAAAACATTTCTCTTCAAAACAGAAACATCCCTCAGTTAATCGTCATGGTGATACCTGGAGGTGTAAATACAGCTGAAGCTGAGCCGTCTGACAACATGTCAAGAAGCAGCAGCAGAAGAAGAATCTGCTCATCCCCTTCAAAGAGGACATTGGAACAGGTAGGAATTATGATTTATTTTTCTCTCATGTGTGTTGTTTTGTGGATGCTCGTCGGCTTGTTGCACATTAATGGAGTTTATGATGAACGTGAGGTTTGATTGGTTTGCTCGACTCTGATTTTGTTGCTTGAAGGTGACATGTGCCTGTGTTGCAGTTGTTTGTTTGTTTGTTCCATACCTGCTGTTAGCATATGTTAGCCTGTTGGTGTTTATTGTGTGTTTACCATGCTAACCGTGTTTATCAAGGTGACTACTGCTGTGTGCATGCTGGTTGAAAAAATGTTTCCTGCTTTGCATTTGTTGTTTTTTCGCTCTGACATGCAAAAACTCACGGTGAACCCAGACACCACAGCTTTAAGCATCATATCAAAAGTGCGATGCATTGTTTGCTATTCTCTTGATGTTGGTATGCTAATATCTACTTTCACCTGGATGTTTGGCTTGTTAGCAGTGTGGCTGTCACTGTGTGAGCTCGTTACCAATGTGTGTGCTGCTTTGTTATGACTCGCATGAACAATAACCAAACACAGCTGGGGCTGTGTTTGTTTGTTTGTTTGTTTGTTTGTTATATATTGTAACATCCCAGTCTGGTGCATGGAGGCCGTTTCCTAGCATGCCTTGCGGTGGTTAAAGAGTTAGTGTTTGTGATTTCTAAGAGATGGTAAGAGTTCTAAGGGTTGGTGTTTGTAAATTATTACCTGTTATTTATAGTTTATTGTTAGTTTTAATTGATTTTTATGCATCTGTCGTGTGTGTGTGTGTGATAATGGGAATATTAACTTCTAATTACTGCTTGCTGGTCTCTTAAAATGTGTCTCCTCCTCTGTCTCAGACTTCACACAGTATATTGGGACAAACTAAATCTGTTTAATTGCATTATATACCATTGTGTTTCTATTCTATGGATGTTGCCATGTTAACTGGAGCTCTGGCGTAGCTGAGAATCCGTGTTGTGTGTTGCAGTAGCTGCTGCTTTATATTCAAGCATTAGCAACGAAAATGCAGGGGTGTATGTATGAAAACAGCTGATAAAAGACAATCACAAACCAGAAGTGTTCAATTTACTTCCCACAGACATCTTAAACTCCCTTAAACAGCCTTGTCTTGTGGCGAGACATTTTCCTCTTGTTCTAGACTCATTATCTTCGCCACAAATTTGTGCATCAAACTTGCTAAGTCACACCTGGTCCAGTCTCATCATGGACTTTGTGGTCACTGAACAAGAAGTAATGCTAAAGCACGGTGGTTATGTATTATCAGACAGCGAAAGAGTTTGGCATCATTTTCTGATGTTGTTGTTTCAATGTGTAAATTACTGAATCAAATGCAAACTTAAAATACAAAAACAGTCACCGAAAGGTCTTTAAAGTAAAAGGTTTGAGTGTTTTCCACAATTATTTGAAAAATAAGTGCAACTTAAGTTGGATATTTAGCTGGAAATGTAGGAGGACACAGTTTATTTTCATGAGTCATTGCTGTCTTTAATATCACCTGGGGAGCAAATAAAGCAAAAGGAGTGGGTCACTAACATAAAAAATATAATCAGGGGTTTACAGAGGATGTAAAGCAACGGTTGACTGAAACGGGCTGTATAAAAGCACACAAAAAACAAACTTGGGGAAACTTACAACTCGGAAAGACCACTGTAGATCTTAATCTTAATCAGAAAACCCTCAGAGGATGGAAAAGGAGCAGGACGACTTGGCTGTTATGCGATGAAATCAAGTCATGAGAATCAGTGGCCATGGTTAATGTTTTAAGGGCCCCACGATCTAGTGGTCCAAGCACTGGGTCAAAAATAATCTGATGGTATAAAATCACATCAACAAGAGAGAAAATTCCCCATAAGCTCAATGTGGATGCTGATTCATTTGCTCCTCGTAGGCCTGAGACAGATGGGGGGACGAGTCTCATCCACAAATATCGCCGACTTTGATTTAATAAGTGTAAAGCCAAAGGAGATGAAATATGCTGCAATCATGACAACACAAATATCACAGCGCCGCTTTATTGAGCCCGACGAGTCTCAGATCAAACGTTCAAACTGCTCACTTGTCACAGACTGCGTGTTCCAACTGTTGCTAGCGTTTACGATCAATTGTTATCATTATGGGAAGTGAAGATGAATCGACTGCTTTGTGTGAGCGGCAACAGATGTCATCGGAGCGTTTGATGCAGATCCTCGGCAGTATCGAGCTTTTATGAGAGCATTTAAACACAACATTGGAGGAAAAGCCTGACAATGCAACTGACGCTCTGCAGTACAACATGGAGCAGCCTAGGGAGCGTGTCAGGATCCATCAGCATATGGTTGTAGACGGTTATCTTAAAGGCTTTACTCAGAGTGTTTTGGAAATGAGCACAGCATTGCCTCAGCCTATCAGGGAAAGGCTCTGTCATGGCCGCTAATCTAATAAAGAGAGGTGAAGGCACTTCAGGTTGGATGACGTTCATGACTTGTGAAATGAACATGTCTGCCATAAAGAAATTCGGCAACAAATTGAGGGATAAATGCAATGCATACGTCAAAGATTTGTGTCAATGTACAGCTGCTTGAGGTAAAAATTGCCTGCGTATTTGGAGACATGCAGGATGCTCAGAAAGTAGTTGTCCACCAGATTGGAGCTAATTTTGCCCTTTCAGAATGTAGGACAACAAAGGGCAGTTCAGTCCTGAGGTTATGGATGATGTTGGCCAGTTTTTATGTGGATTATTATATTATAATTGTCCTGAATCTAGAGCTTTAGTGTGTTACCACAACCTGTGTTGTGCTATTTGTGCTAAAGTTGGCAGTCAGATCAAGAAGTGGATGAGCAACAGTTGCACTAAGTTGGCTGCAATATTTGAGGAAAAAAAGGGCAAAGGAGGTCAAGGAATTGCGTTTTGATTTCAACACACTTCCCCTGGAGAGCACTCTGTGTTCAGTCCGATACCCTAAGTTCAAAGCGGTGACCAAAGATCCCATCCGTGGTTGGTTCAATCCATGTCCCACTTGAAGATAAAAGGTTTCACTGTATGTGCAGAATGGGGCTTTGGATGGGATGACATCACATCCTTGTCGACCGATAATGAATTAGGTTGGAGCGCTGCATCTGCTGGAGGACTTCAGAGCCAGCAGATGTTTGAAGCCTGTGGATTTCAGAAGAGTAGCAGCAGCTCAGTTACATCATTTTGCAGATGAGTGAAGGCGGTTATGGCACAGTTACGTACCTGCTGTTTCACATCTACTCACAGCTGTACTGCCTTTTACAGGAGGAAAAGCCAAGGTGGCGTCATTAAACTCACCATCCCAGATGGGCTGTCACGATGGTCTGTTCAGAGCTACCTGAAATGTGTTGATGATGGAGGAAGAGGGCAAATCAGTGTTATTAGATCATATCGTCGGCATTGAAATTGGCATTCGCTGTCATGCGGCATCATACCTTTCTAAAAAAGTGAACTGTTCATAAAGTTGTTTGTGTCTTTACTCTTCCTCTTTTATTTTTATTTTTCAATAAGAGGCTTTTTCTTCTGAAATGTGACCTCAGGGTGTAGCTTCTACTTCATCGATATTCCAGTTTGAACATTGCTTCACTGCTTTGTGGGGCCAAGAGTCTGCTTCCACTTCATCCAAAGTGGGTGTGATGCTTACTTACTTTTCCTGTGGTGTATTTGGATAACACGTCCTTCCTGTTTGGTGCTACTGTCTATGTTAGATTTCGCAAATGTGTCATTCTACAGCTATGTTTTGAAGAACTGGGTCAGCTGCTGGCCTTGCACCAACTTATCAGTAATGCATACAGTTGTGGACCTGATAGAATATTTGTATGTATATGTATGGCTGTTGCATTTTAACTTCCAAATTACTGCTCAGGCCTCACGTTTGCAAAACCTCTACGATGGCTTTTAATGAGTTACATCTTCCATTGGTGTGCATGGCACCTGATAGACAACATTATTTCTCAGCTGTAGTTTGGACTATAGAATTTTTTCTGCAATGTTAAGTGAAAAACTGGAGCCTCAAGAGTGTGTTGCCACCAGGCGGCAGCAGATACTAAGGTACAGCCACTTTTACCCAACGAGTCTAGTGACTGAGACGCCCATCCAGGCAGGCAGATTCACTTTTGTGAATTCCCTGAATAGCTCGGACATTAACAGTCATTTCCGGACTGTGGCAGCACTAAAGCATCTGTCACACTCCTATCTGAAAAAGATGACGGTCAGTGAGATGATCCTTTGAAGTCCTTTTCCTTGTAAGAATACTATGTATGGACGTATGAAATGGCAATAAATGTCTTCAGGAAGTTAAGAACGCCAAATGAAGTGAAATCTAATGAACATGACAGTAAAGAAATGCTCTAATGTACATACTGTACTTTAAGTCGAATTAGCTGCATACTGGCAGTATCAATAGTATGGGTGCTAGCAGAATCTCAGTGGACTGTAGTAGTGGGAGTCTGTATTTTTGGAGTGTGTGTGTGTGTGTGTATAATGGTAGTGGTAGTATGAGCTGCTGCTTTACTATAATGCATAGAATTGGATGATGTAGTCAGTGCATGGAGAAATTTGGGATGTTTGAAGATTAGATAATCAATTACTTTACAGAATTCAGTGAAGCTGCAAGTTTTGTCTTGTTCGTTTTCAAAGAGGCATAGTCTGCAGTCAGCTGCTGTCTCCCTCTACTGACGGAAAAAGGAACTACTTCTAGATTATAGTCTACTGACACTAAACCAACGTTAATGTTTAAAATGCCTCTTGAAATGTAATGTGGGACAAAAATTTGTGTGCTGTGTCAGATCAACTCTATGTTTACAATAATCATGATGATGATGGTGATGATGATATGTGGTTTGGCACAACCCTCCAGTAGTGTTTTTTTTTTTTTTTTTTTTTTTAAGATGCACAGTCCCTATTGATCCCGATATCTTATACACGTTGTGCCTAATGGAGCTTTGTATGGTAGCATCTTCCTAAATTAATCCCTCACCTGAAACACTCCTGTACTGCTCTTTACACGGTGACTAAGTTTGATTTCTCCACTGGTGTTGCTTTAAGTTATAATTATCTATTTTTTTTGGGGCAATAGAAGCCCCTTTGAGGATAAGTAAATGTTCAATTTCTGGTATTGTGAACAGAGGCGATCAGATAACCTCTATTGTGTTTTAAATAACTGAAATTCACTTGTACATAATGACACCATGTACAATAACACTCGTTTGTTTCTGTGATGTAGTTTTATGTTTGTATACTACTGATTCTAGAGTTTCTTGCATATGATGAGATCATTTTCTATCCTAGCCTCACTTTCTGAACTTGTTTCTGTAATTAGCCTGATTATAAACTCTGTAAAAGCAGAGGACTGACTTAGGATTGACTAGAATTAGTTTGATCTCTAATGTTCTTCATTGCATCAATCTTTCGAATATGGAGGGTTCACCGTGTCCTCCATGTGCTTTAAACCGAACATCAGCTTTCCGACCACACATACATATAGTCTTTCATTTCTTCCATATCTACCCAAATATTCTCTTTGACCGCATTGAGTTTTGTCAACACAAAATCATTCAGCATTCAACTCAACTTGCTCCGCTAACAAAGACTTTCTAAAGAAAATAGTATTAGCAGGAGAGGGTCTCGTCCGCTCATGCACTGTAAGCATTCCACTTTGAAAAGATAATATTTGGGCCCTGAAAAAGTGAGGTAATCTGTAACAGCAGAGCTGACCTGCAGCCAATCACAGTCAACTTTCACAACATTCATCACCGTATTCATTTATCGTGGCACTGGCAGAAGTCGTCTATCAGCACAGAGATCTGTTCGGCCCTCAACTATTATTTCAGTTGATTACTAAATCGGGACTCGCTTCAAAATGTAGGCACATTTACGTCTTTACTGCCAAGAAATATACCAACCTTTTACTTAAATAAAAGTAGAAACTAGTAATATCACCCGGGTCAAAGTTTCATTACTTCATTTACAATGAAGTAAACATACGTACAAGTGTGTGTGTGTGTGTGTATATACTGTATATATATATATATATATCTCCAAATGAGCAGCAGTCTCCTATTAGTGCAGGATGCTGCCCAAAGAATTTTACCTACAAAGACAAACATTGTTCAAGTCTCTTTATTGACTGACAGTGTTTTATTTTTTAAAGTAATTCATAGTATGACATCTTTATACAACTGAAAATGTCTCACTGAGTATGTCCCCACTCTTTATCTTAGGTTCTCCAACTAGATATTTTTTTTAGATAGATTTTAAAAGAAGAGGAGAAACTGCCTTTTGTCAGTTACTATGACAGTTACTTCAGACATTACTATGAAGTACTTTTATTATGAGTTTTACTTATTTTTACTCGTCTCTTAATGTATGTTCTATTATTTATCATTTACTCGCATCCTATTATATTTAATTTCTTACGTATGAATGGTGCAGTACAAACATTATTATAATTATTATTACTACAACTACATCTTAACCTCTTGTTACCTCGGTAGTGACACAGAGAGTGACACTCCATCTGGAATCTGTCCATCAGGATGAGAAGCAGGATACAGCCTGGACACATCACCGCTCCATCACAGCGCTGACACACACTCACACAAACTCATTCATACTCACAGTCAGTGTGAATGAGAGTGCAGTCACACCTATACATCCATTCACTTTCCTTTTAATGTCATGTTAAATGACACCAAATTTAACTAAAAAAAGAATGCTACAGATGTGTGTTGACTCCAGTATGAGGTCTTCATATTTGTACACCAAGCACTTCTACGATAACCAGTCAAAGCACAGCAGACTAAGATAGGAGCAGACCACTACAGGCTGCACTGTGTGAAGGGTTATACAAGTTCAGCACCAACACATAACACCTCTGGATTAGGGGCTATGAGACTTTTCAAAATGACTCCCATATCTCCATCTGTTATCACTCTGGTGCTGGAGGCATGTCGGCGCGTCAGGCTTCCCCTGCAGCCCAGCTGTGTGTGGTATGTGGTGGGTGGTATTCGGTGTTCAGCCCTTAAATTCATGGATCAAGTGCACTGACTCCTGTCCACTGCATTATGTTTCAATATAGTCATACACACACACACACACACACACTGTCGCGCACGCACCTCAACATTTCTGCAGTACTCAACACCCAGCTGCTGAAGTGAACATCTGCTCTCGGTGTTTCAGGGTTATTTAAGATGAGACCTGCACTTAATGCTAAATTAACTCAACTGTTCAGCGCCCCCCCCCCCC
>OMNV01008192.1:0-69873 GCA_900303265.1 Brotula barbata | reverse complement strand
CCCAACCTTTCCCCCCCCCCCCCCCCTTCTTCCTCCTCCTCAGAGTGCACCGAGGGAATCTGAAGCATTAAGAGTTTCTCTGTTTGTGTGATCATCACGGCCCTGGCAATCCTGCTATACACTAAATGACCAACATGCGTGACCATTTTCCAGTAGAAAGGTGTTTGTTGTAGGCATTTGTTCAGTCTTTGTTCCCGTTTAGGGTCGGTGTGACGGAAACATTTCTACCGCAACTGCAGTTAAGTTCTGAACTAAAATAGAAATATTGGTAATATTTGGTATAATGATGATAATTAGGCTGAAGAATAAATATGGATGAAAAACCTGAGCATACATAACCCCATAATCTCCCAACAGGCTTGAATGTGTAAGGGTCTAGATTAAGATCCAGATCAGTGGACTAGAATACTTCTTATGGTTGGGATGACGGACTGGTATAGACTCAATTAGGTAAAACTGATTCAGGAAGGTGCAGTTTGGATGTAGATCCAGACGAACGTTGCTGAAATACATAACACACACATCTGATTGTGCACAAAATTATCTTTGACCTTGAGCAAATATTTTCATGACGAAGTTTTAAAAATTCATGACACACACATCCAGCACATTGATGAAGGATGATATAATTTTATTTAAATTTGAGGTTAGTAGTTTGTTTCTACTACTTTGTATGCCTGCTGTTTTTCCTCAAAAGCTCTTATATAATAATGATGATGTAATGATAAATATATCAGTCATAATATCAAGTTGTTAAAGTGCATTGATTGTACTGGTTGTACTGTCAGCGATTGGATTTCAGGAAGGCCACATGTGGTTTTTTTTTTTTCTTTTTACCTGTTTAAGTTGCGTAGAATCCAGCTGCACTGAAATTGAAAGTACAAATATGGGTTAAGATTGAATTACACTCGAGGCCAAATCCTGACCCAGACGGTCTACATCATCCAACCGACAAAGCGGCCACTTTACAGGATCCGTGACCTTGTTTCTCCTTGTGCGCTTCAGGAAACAAAAAACAACAACAACACATCGTCTAGACAAGCATCAAAACTTCTCCAAGTGCTCCAGTGACATCGGAGTGAAACTTTCCTATTGATGATGCCCCGAGTCTGTGTAACTGTGGAAGATCACATACAGTCACAGACCACATTCTTGGCGTCTCCCTTTTATCTGTATGAGCTGAGCTGTAATGTATGGCCAGTAAATCACAGCCCTGTCTTTGTCCGCGTGTAGACGGAGCAGTCCACCGAGCTCACAGCTGCCATAGCAGCCTACTTAAAGACCTTATTTATGCTCTATGCCTCACTGCACACTTTTCTTAACACGCTCCATTAATCTAAAGAAGAACTGGAAGGTGCCGGTTCATAGGGGCGCATTATATCTCACAAGACTTTATGGCAAAATGTAAAGGAAAGACCAGTGCAATGTCATCGCTTATTCCTTTTCATACAGTGGAGCATGGATTTAATGATTCATGTAAAAGAATAAAAATTTTACAGATAATCTCTACACACACAAACTGGAAGGATTGAAACTACTGTGATTGTTTTGAAAGTTTTTGTGCTTGTGGGAAGCAGCACAAAATGTGTAAAAAATGCCTGGATGCCAATTTTACCCATCGCTTGTTGTTTACACAGTGTGTGAAGGACTCAATTAAAATACTTTTCTATAATAAATTTATTATTCCAACATATTGACGTTCACCCCTGGAACGTTCCTGACACGTGTTTTCTTTCTGAAACAGTTTGACATAATCTCACTTCCTTTTACAGATTTCGTTTTTCTCTTGTTTGCAGAATACTTGGACAAAACAGCTTAAGACTGGTGTGAATCTTTAGATAATCACAACCAATTAGTTTGCCCTCAATCGATGTTTCAAACATCACTTTGTCAGCCATGCTTACCTTCTATCTAGACCAATGATTTGAAAGGTTTCATATGCCACATCATAACATTTTTGAGGATAAAATCTCTGTTTCAGTTTGCTTGTTTGTTTGTTTGTTTTTTACTTCATGCTTTAATTTGCTCGTACTCCATTGAAACACGATCAGTTCCATTTATACACGCGTAAATCTCTGACATCTGAACAAATATGCTCACAAAAGTAAAACACAGACGGCGTCCTGGCCGGTTGTCAGAAGGTATCGGTGAGAAGCAAAGTGTTCACCCATGTCCCCTACTTTCCCACTGTGCTTTATTTATTTCCAGCACATTGTCTTTCTGCACGGCCTTTAACAGCTCTCCCAGCTTCTGTCTTTATGGAGCCATAGGAAAATACACTACGCCTTGCTTAATCATCAGTCAGCCGGTGGAGAGGAGCCATTCTTCTGTGTGGTCCACGCTGCAGCGGCTTTAGAGCCCAAATCGGCTCGGACGGTGCTGGAAAACAGTCATCTCTTTGGCTGTCACACCTCAGTGACACTCTCCTCATCACGAGTCACACGGCGGCCTCAGGAGTGCCAGAATGTGTGCGTGTGTATGTGTGAACTATAGGGTCACATACCTTCGTACTGGATGGCATATGAATAAAACCACAAGTGAAATATTTGCGAAACCTATGGAGTTAAAATTTAAATCTAAATGAGCACAAAAACATCAGTTTGCTACGAGCGTGAACGCAGACTAAAAATAGGACTGAGATTTTCATAACATGCTCGTTCATCTTTTTTCCACTGTCATATTACATTGATAAATTGTCTGAAACATCTGCAGGTGTGGTTTTTCGTACTTTTATAGCACAACTGCACCAGCGACAATGCACATTCCTTGCATGCTCTGCTCACAGTTGATATATTTATGTATTTGCCAAAGCCAAAGGGTCAACATTTATCAAGCCAGCTTCAATATGAGAAAAGCCTGAAAATGGTTTTGTTTGACTCAAATGGCAAACGCGACCGCCTTCGCCTGCACATGCATGCATAACAAATTGGACGGGTTTTTTTTTTTTTTTCGTGGCGTTAATACGGGCCCCGTATCCTCCATCCAGTGATGGATATGTGTTTTTTAGCAGACGTGGCATGTGTGTAAAGATTGAGAGGGTGCCAGTTCCTAATGGAATGGGTTAAAATATGATACCCAGTGTGGTGAAAGAAGTACTTTGTATGTTTATGTTTTTTAACAACCGAGCATTGTCAGCCTGCTCTCCCAAAGATTACGCCCACACTTTGATGAAAACAAGAAGAATGGCACGTTGTTTCCCATTCTAATATGAAAAAATGGTTGAGGCACTGAACAAGATTGTGTTTCAAACATTTCATATTGTTCTGTACATCCACATTTTCTATTTATTCAGTATTTTTCTGATCAAATCCCATCTAGTGTGTGCTGGATTCCTTCCTATTCTGTACGTAGAAGTAAAGCTTGTAGATTTACTTCATTCCCTAAGCCGACATCAAACAGCCACCTGCAACCAGGCTGTGATGGATTTGCGAAAAATTGAATTATGAGTATTTTATTTCTTCGTTTTTGTAATAAATTGCAATAATTCAAACAGTTGTGCAGATTGTGCCCTGCAGAGTACGCCAAGGATAACCAAGAAAAATCTAATCAAACGCAAAAAAGGCCTGAAGAAGAATAAATACAAGAAAGCAAGACTGACTGACAACCATTAAACCCCTTTAAAAATTCTCTCATCTGTTCTAAGTTTCCTCTTCCTCTCTGCGGGTTGAGTTGACCACATAGAAACGTGGCCGTCTACGTGGTGCTGGGATCCAGCGCGCCGCCGGGCTCCCTGTGCCGGGAGCAGCTGAGTACATAAAAAGCTGAAGATCTCCAAAACAATGACATTCCCCTCAGAGAGTGTTTAGTCTCTCCCTGCACCGGCCTGAGGTTATCTTTTCCCTCGCATCCATCCACGCTGACGGAGGGAAGCCCGTGTGCGTGGACCTGTAGGGTGGTGGATGGCTGACACAGATCCTTTAGGTTTAATGCTTTGACTACTGTATTTTTGTGTGTGTTCATACAGGATGTTCGTGCATTTAGTTTATCTTTATCTTTTAGTTTTGAGATGTGGCATCATTTTTGTGCTGGAAGCCCCCGTCACAGCTGAAATTGGGATCAAGAAATTAATAAGTGTAGTGTCATGACGAAGACTAAAACGCACCAAAATTCACATTGTCATTTTGCCACCTATTTACGGCTGAAAGCAGTGAAAATGTGGTTTTAATGTGAGCGAGAAAAACGCTGCATTTTTCAGGAGGTTCACATCTTTTTTTTATAAATGTATGATAAAATTGAAATAATTATAAAATCCAAATAAAACAGGATATAAGAAATGGGTTGAGAGAAAAAATGAAATTCCTAAACGGAGACATTTTCTCTGAGTGAGACTTGAATATAGCAGAACTACCCGAGTGCTCTGCCAGGTTGGATGTCAGATCCAGATCCTAACTTGATTTTGAAATTTCACAGCACCTCAAGGCCAAACACCCAAAAACTCCACACAGTGACCTACATCGTGTGCAACATGATGCTTGTTTACATCAGCTCACATTGTTTATATTGCCTGCCACTTTGAAAGGTGGCTTTAAGTGTGTGTGTGGGGGAACAGGAGGCATGTTTGTGAGTGTGCTGGGTTGATGCCATGTTTACACTGTATATACACTACACGGATCCACTCAGGGCAAGTGTGTGCTTCCAAAAGTGCTTGTACATAATGTGTGTACTACCTGCGTGTGTGTGTGTTTGCAGGCCTGGTACCAAAAGATGCATTCCTCCTCCACGTCCAGTTTAAATGCTATGATATTAATCAAATGGTTTCAGTATGAAAACGATCCGTGCACTTTAACAGGAAAAGTTCTGCTCGTCTTTGCTGTTTGCTTAGATTATTGTGGCTTTAGAGCCATATTAAGGCAGGGAGACCACAATGAAATTAAGAGAAATTTTGACCCCAAGTCTGCAGCCAGCATCTCAGGGCTCATACAGTGATATATAAGTGATATATAAGTTTGGTGTGTCTCATATTGTGCAGTAAGAGCATCTTCAGCTGGTACAAATCTGTCCATTTGGCCTTCCACTGATTCCACTGAATGGCAGGAAATGACCGCTGTGTTGTGACAGTGACAAAATGCCTTCTGCACACATTCCCATGAGTCTGTTTTGCAACAGCTCTTGGTTTTTAGCTATGTTTATGATTATGGTGCATCACAACGCAACATTTTGGAATCGCTATGCTCTTACCTAGAATACCGAAATGAGAGAAGCAGATATCATCAGGATGGATTATCCGTTGGCTTAGTAGGTAAATCTATCTTAAATCATGTCAATAAAGATGGATTTCCATTTTTGTGGTGCGTCCGTCAAGACATACCACAGTGTGATCATATAACATAGCGCGGCCGTTCACGTGTACAGTGCGCATTAAAGCACATTCCTAAGATTATTGTAGTCCGGTCTAATCATCTGTCAAAGTCAGGTCAACCTACGTGATTTTGACATTTTTGTTTTTTTTTTCTTATATTTTCAGTGACTGGAAATGTAAACGCATGGCACAAATGGATTAAATGCTGATAGCAACGTCCAAACAGTTTGTCCACAGGACGAGGCAAGGCACCAAACCTGCCACTGATTGTCTCATTTTTGGGTGCGTTCCTCGGTCCGTGCTCCAATCGCTGTGGAAGAATGTTTGAACAAATGAAGCCTCTGGTCTTCTGCCAGGCACCTCTGTCTCTATCTCGCGTCTCCGCAGTCTCCCCTCGCAATTTGGAGGCATTGTGCCGACGTGAAAAGGCAGTTGTTGTTTCTTGCCGGGCAGCCTGGCGTCCCCCGGCTCTCCCATACATCCCGGAGGTTTTCCAGGAGGCTGTTTATGTGTTGAGTGCAGCACTCCGTGGAGCTTAGGGCCTAATGGAGTGTGAGAGAGGGGCCTGGGCTTCTTCAGCTTGTGCTCAGCTGTACAAACACGCTGCCACACTGGGGCTCTCGCTCTCTCTCTCTCTCTCTCTCCCTGCTCGCTTGGCGTTTCCAACACTCTTTCTTTTTCTCTCTCCATCTGTCTGTCTGCTCCATTCAGTCTGTCAAACCCTCAGCTTGTTCGGATTTTCGACCTCTTTTTAACCAATCATAAGTTTCTCCTCTTATTGTTCCTCTGCCCTCTGTTTACTCTCACGTCTCTTCCTTTCTCAGCTCACTTATCACTTTCACTCTTGTGTTTTCTGTCACTTTCATTTCCTGAGTCTTTATAGCTTCTTTTCCTTTGCCTTTCTTTTACATTATCTGAATTTTCCTCTCATACCATAACAAACAAAGCAGCATTTACTTTTTGAACGCTTATCAAAGCGTTTTTAGCGGAATGAAGAGGCGCTGGTTTGGATGACATCACTGACTGTGGCATTTCCCCTTCATGTTTGGATGTATTGGTTATTTTTATGAATCTATTTTCAATATTTATTTATGCAGGGTAGTTTAATTGCTCCTGTCTGTCCATCGTTCAAACACACAAACTGGTGGCTGCCCAGTACAACTCATGACCTCTTTGCCACGGAGCCACAGTTTGACAGGAGTGACTCAAACGTGCTGCTGTCAAATGTAGGCTCTCAACAGTCATATATCTGTAAAATGTCAAAAGTTAATACCTAGCACAAATTCTCAAATCTAAAGGTTTGAGAGAGACCAAACTCTTCCTTTTTATAATGATGCAAAACAGAAACATTGATTAATCTCAGTTATGGAATGAATGGAAATTAAACCTGTTTATTCTGCAGAGGATTCCATTTACTTAGTGATGTCAACAGTAAATACTTAATATCAAACAACTCAGACATGCAGCACCGTGAGTGAGCGAGCGAGCGAGCCATATCTTGTAATGCAATATAGCTGCCGTGAAAATTGCAGGGACGAATGTTAGGTTTATTTACCCCACCGCTGGTAAGGATCTACAAATAGAAAGATTCCTCATTGTGGTTTCAAGGCGTAGTGGGCACAAGCATGATTTTGGAATTTTAGACTTTTAGATTCTTTATTTGTCTTTAAAACATTTTTCCCAGTACAACTTGCATGTGTGTATTGTGAGTGTGTGTTAGGAAACGTATAGGTTAGTTGTTACCATGTATGGACGAATAAACGATTTTTGTCGAGGGTGGGGATGAAAATGTGAGTATAATGAACACTGTCATCCTTTTAGGAATATTTACCTAGCGGTTTAATGCAGTAGCCAGGATGTCAATTAAAAGCTGGTCACTCTGTCTGCTTGAAAAAGAAAAAAAACTAAAAAAAACTTTTCACTTTTAAAATTCTCAAAACTTCAAAAGTGCAAATTCCAAAAGCATAAGGCATCACCGTTACTGACTGACAATGAGATGGAGTGACCGTGCGGCTCCCTCAGCAGGAAGTAGATCCCATGCATCACAGAGTCTCCGCTTGATGACATCACAGGTGGTAAGGAGCCACTGTAAATGGAATCCGTACATGTCTACACTGTGCGGTAACTGCCATCTTCTATTTCCACCGCTCTTTCCTTCCCTGCAGCACAGCAGCATTAATGGACCATGTCATGATTAATTGTTACATCATTAACCACCATCCATCGCCAAAACCCAGCCGACACACAGCCTTCCCAGAAGTCCGTGCCCTGGATTGACAACGGGTTTGCTGAGTGGAAATCTCCAAGGTTGTGGCTCACCGTTCTCTAAAGTACAAGCACCTGAAAAAATAAGTGAGCCTGCGCCAGCCCGTCCAAGTCGAGGCACCGCTGAGTTAAATATAGACGTAATATCCCTCCCTTACAGCTGAATCCAAACACATTAAAGATGTCTTTCTGCTGCGGAGAATGACGGTAAAAGGAGGAGTATGGCATTGCACCGTCATCCCATGTAGACACAAAGCCTTTGATGAGAGATGAGTTTTGTTGTTAATTAGTTCTGGTACACTGAGTGCCACTGTAATTGGCAGGCGGAAACAGTCAGCCCAAGCAGAACGCTTCTCATTTTAAGCACTTGGTGGGTAACGGAGGGAGCCGAGGTTTGGATGTGGTCAGGATGGGCAGAGCGGAGAGCTGGTGAGCTCCAGAAAACCAAGGGCAGACAGAAACTCTGAAGAACCCACTATCTCTAAATACAAACGTACTGTCAGGGCTCTGTCTACTGTCAGTCTGATGTATATGTGTGTGTGCATATTTCATTTACAGACGTCAGCCGACTGTATTTCAAATCCTAAGCAATTTGGCCTATTTGAATTTATCTCCCTGCCCGCCCCCCTTGGGCTTTTTGGACATGTCTGAATCCAACCATCACACTCCTCTGGACCAGAACAACCAACAGTTTCAGGAATTTGTCATGGCAAATAACAAACAAACTCAGACGTGTTTTATTTGTGTTGTGAAATAATCTTAACTGAACGGATCTAAGACGATCAATTGATGTAATGATGGATGTAGGATTATAGTGGATTTGATGTTAATCTCCTCATTTGATCAGATAATCTGTGCAGAACCTGTCCTAACTTCTCTCTGGTTGTGGTTGCCTTTGTATTTACCATTCTGCGTCCATAGTTTGCCCGGTAAATGGCGCACACGATGACAGGAAGCATGATGGGAACATATTCCAATGCTGTCACTGTTTGAAGTGAATCAGCTACCACAGCACAATGAGCCTCTTCTTGTTACGACATTATTGCTTCCTGACTTTTCTCGATTCCCGGCCGTGCGTGTAAATGTGGCTAAAAGGTTGAAGTGACCTGAGGGTTATAGCCCGTACGCCTCCGTGTGAGCACAGTAAAGCTGTGTGAAGCGCTCCGTAGGCCGTTGTGGTAATTGCAGGGCCGTCGTTGTGACCAAAGCGCTCGGATTCCCATACTGACAGATTCACTGCTTCATAATGATGCATCACGAAGAAAAACACGCCTGAAGTTCCATTAAGTCTCTATATGTGCGTGCATCATTTAGACTAATCTCATCCAGAAATGTATTTCACTCCTAATATTACTCACTGTGGAGCCATTTTTGAAATTGCACTTTCATAGCATATTTTCCATTTTACATCTCTCCTTAGCTTCTCAAACTTCATTATATGTTTCTGAACTCATATAACCGCCGTGTCGCTAACATGAAGCGGTGAGGCCGTCATAAAAACGGAACGGCTAAGTGAACGTAGCACGCCGTCATAATACATTCACCGTCACAAACATTCAGGCATTCCTTTAAAACAAAAATACAGAAATTGTCCTGCATTTGTTGACATTTTAATAAGCTTAAGAGTCTACAAATGACTTGATGAAAATATAAATAAAAGGCCATACAGTATTATTTATTCATCTTTGCATTTATTTATGCCTGATAAGTCTTTGCCCCTTAAGAGACTTCTTTGCTCAGACTTTAAACCGCTTACAGAAAAATATCCTGCTTGTTTTGGACTTTTCTCTTGTGGGAAACATTTAAAGAAATTCTCAGCCACAGATACACACACACACACACACACACACACACACAAGCAGCATAGGCACAACACACTTCACTGATTAACGTAAAATAACAGAACTTAAAATAACGCCGTAGTGTGTGAACAGACGGGCAAAGACATTGAAATCAACTCACTTATTTTGACAGATTTATAATGGGGAAAATTTGCATTTTTTTTGTATAATAATCTAATACATGGGAGGTGGGAGGTTATACATTAATACATTGTTGTATTTCATATCAAATTTCAGATATAATATCAAATTAAATTCCATAACATTTCATTTTACATCAGACTACATCTGGATTCTTTTCAAAACCATGAAATAATAAAATAGTAAGATTCCGCATTTGAAATATTTCAAATAGGACTAGAAAAATACAATCATAAATACTGTTTATGTGTGTTAATCATAGCCCAGATTATAGGTTATTACATTTACTGCATTGTTTTCCAGTTTAAATATTAAATTCCTTAACTGATATTTTGGCACGATGAGGGTCGATCGCATCAAACCACAGGAACAATGGCTGGCACATGTGTGTCACGGAGTCCAAGAGGGTGAAACTAGAGCCTGCAAGTTAAAGAATGTGTAAAACTCTTAACACATGGCCCGTTAATGCCAACTCACTGAGCAGGATGTAAGGGTCAGCAGTATTTCCAAGACAACAGGACCTCTGTCATACCAGGCCGAGGTGCGTCTGTCTTTAGGTATTGTTTCAAACCACTCATCACCTCTCTGAACACACACATGGAGGAGATGTCCAGGAAAACATCTGTGTGGTTTCACTGTTATAGTTTCTGTAAATGCAACATAAATTAATTAGTAATTTGTGATTTAAGTAAAAAGTCTTTTCTTCCTATATTTATATTCTTTTTACATGAAATAAAATGCAAAACACATTAATCTTTCATAACATGTTGGCATCATGAAGACCTGTGTTATTAACAGTCAGTCATGTGGGGCTGTAGCGGTCTCTGACGACACTGTAGTCATGGCCACGTTTTTTTTCATGAATACTTTGTTTCTGTAGGGAGTGATGTTCAAAGTACTGATTTTTAATGTGTGACTATATGGAAATATCATAATTATTAGGAAATTATTATTATTATTTGGAAATTTAGGTCCACAATTTACAATTTACTGTTTCATTTATAAATTTACAATTTATTTAATGAAAAAAGATAAATAATCCAACTGAATTTAACTGAAGCGTTAAATAAAATCAATAATACACATTTTTAACAATGTAATGATCGTGTATATACAGTAAATTGAGTATATATACTGTATACTGTGGCTTCTGAAATCCATAATGAACAAACGGAGAGAAATGGAAAAAGGTATTCGTAAAAAGTCAAACATATCACATGGTCTGTAGGTCTGTTTTTTTAAGCAAACTATGCAAATAAGAGAAGAGTAAATTAATATGAATGCGAGTGCGTGTCTTAAATTTTGGCAAACTACAGAGATTTGGCAGTCATTTGAACTTGACTACAAAGTGACCATCCATGAACGTTAATCTGTCTCTGTGTTCAGGTGATGAGCTCTCATTTTTGACATCAGTGTCACCTAAACATCCTCAGTGTAGGATAAAAATGCACCCAGAAGAGGGCACCCCGTCTCTGTTTATCCTCCTGCAGGTTTCACAGAGCTCTCCTTCTCTCCTTCACCGCCCCACAAGAGCCCCTCAGTGTGACAAGTTTACACAGACCATCTGCAGACCTCCCTACCGCCAGAAAAACACTAATCACAAGGTCATAAAATGTGACTCCGTAACGACACCCAGAATGCAGGAGTGCGTCTTAAAATGCTGGCCGCTGTACAGCCGGTGAAACGGCAGTGGCACATGAATGTGGTTATTGATGTTGGGCGTTCATATCAATCCAGGGTTCTGTTTTAAAGCTGCACTGGGTGGGTTTGCAAGGTGGCAATCCAGGGTAACGAAAAGTTTTAAATAAATTTACAAAAAATGATTAGTCTGCGATCAGTTTATGATGACAGTGATTATTTGGTTTCGATACGAAATACAGAGCTAGAATTTCATTTGGATTGGATTCAGTAATTCCGTCTATTATAATCCTGTACCTCACCTTAATTCCTAAATTAATCTCATCCTCATTAAAATAAGAGTTCTACAGTGATGAAGTGTTTATATTTAAGATTAGAATATTTAAAGCCAAGAGTTTATTAATCCATATAGATAGGCTTTCTCGTTCAAAGCTTGAATATTAAACCAAATCTGTGACTCTTGTGTGAATGGAGTAGAACACGTGTAAAGGTATAAAACCATGACCCCAACATCTGCCGGCACGGCTGACCCCTTCTCTTTTTCCTCCATCTCTCCCTCTTTGAAAGGAGAAGCCACGGGAGAGTGGTTGACGGACAACCACCGCGGAGCCAAAATTTATTTCAACAACAAGCTGACACATTATGGGAAATCAAACATGGTGGGATATTATCGTGGTGAAATCACCGTATACCACCCACCATGTTCCCATGCACAGCGGGAGAAAGTCAGAGAGCGAGAAGGAGAGCGCAGCAGAGAGAGAGGGAGACTTGTGATGGATTGTTTGGAAGCGAGGGCGCTTGGCTCATCGGCAGGCCCCAAACTCAGCAGGCCGGTGAACGGGCACTTGTCATCTGGAGTGTGAGGCAGCTGGGGTTATCCTCAGAGACACAGTGAGGTGAAGTGGGTGACCATGTTTGAGGTCCGCCCAGATGTTATTGCCCCTAATATTCAACAGATGTCTGGGAGCTCGGCCTGCTAAGTCCTCGCACATGTCGGAGCAGGGAAATCAAAGCAAAGACCCTGCACACACACACACACACACACAGCTGTGAGAGTGCACACACTCAAACAGCATAGTGAGTGTTAAATCAATGTGTCATTCAGCATTTAGTGAAATAATAGAGGCAATTAGGATCATTCTTAATTTTTGGAGGGAGGCTCAGGGAGCGAAGCGCTGTCAAACTGACTTTTACAAAACACATCTGTGTTAAGATTCCTCTGATCGCTACAGGCAACGTTCAGGAAATCCAAGCACTTCTAATCTCTGGCTGCACTACGTCTCTATTAGTCAAAAGCATCAATGTTCCAGCGCGCATAGGAAGCGACCAAAAGCATTTTCTCAACCAAATGAACGGAATATGTGCATGAGCAGAAAGCTGCAGTGAATACCTCCATGCAAAGGACACACTCCGGGGCCCCAAACGTCTTATCAAGTCATCTCACACATTCACCGCGATCATATTTGGGATGGCGGAAAATTTTCAGTTTCACTTTGCCTCTTTATCATCCTCAAAATATTGCCCCTGTTTTAATCACGTCAAAACTCCTTCTCAGGGTGAAATCCTAAGCTTTCAAACATGCAAACGAAAAAATCAAGTCAAACAAAAAGCACCACTGTGTTCACACACATAATCCATGCAGAGGCTCTCATTTGAGGGTGAAAATAAGAAAGTGGAGAGTTGCTTTGCTCCAAGTGGTCACGAGGGGGTTGAGCGTTTCGGCCCCCGGCTCATGCGGCTCGCTTACTTTGGAGAGCGCTTCAGGGAAGGCAACATTAGATATAATGAAACATTCACTGACCTCCCTTCTTTCCAACCTTCTCTCGTTCACTTCCATAGAGAATATCCTGACTGAAACCTTTCTAATGCTGAACTTAAGCGACGCCAGACCAACAAAACTAGAGCAGCAAAATCAGGGAAAAGTACATCATCCTTTTTTTTGTTTTGGTCCACCACACAGAGCAGCATCATTGTCCAACTGCTTTCTAAATGCATTTGTGACTGAACATGACTCGGAGGGCAAAAGTTCAGGGGCGATGAAGGAAAATCCTGCAAGTTTCGTCTTTGTTCTAGTGAAATATGGCGAGATTGAGCATGGAAGATGATGTGGTAGGATGGATAATCTGAGATGGAGGGGATTATGAAGTTTGTTTTGTGCCTTGTTTCAATACATTTTTGCACTGGAAAGAGAAGTATGGAATTTCATGAAGCATTTCCACTTTAATTTATTGCTTTTTTCCTGATTTTTCTCACCAAATATACAAATTCTCTCACTTTCTTGTAAACATTGATTTCCACCCAAACACCCAGTGAATTCTCATCATCGCAAAAATATATTCACGTTTTGGGGACCTTTAATAAGAAAAGTGATGGTGGATTGACTCAAGTAGTGTCATAAATTACCAGCAATGAGATGCCAACCTAAACAGTGCAGCGTTCAGTAAATGTACAGTAACTCCAAATACATTGAGTACTTCATATTCAGATACTGCTCGTCTGTACACGAACATAGATTTGGAACAATCAGATTAACTTTATTATTAGGAAATTGTGCATTTTATTTTGAAACTGTTAACAATACCTCTAATCATTCATTGCAGCCTTTCCAATGTTGTACATGCACAGGGAATCATTTTTAAAAAGTGTCCTTTTATCTCTGTCCGCCTTGACACAGGATTGTTTTATTTTTATTTCAATTAACCAAAAGATCCAGCTTGGACTTTAATTAAGAATGTGTTTATATGGATAAATGTAATGGTCTTTCTCACATTAGTAAGCCATTTATAATTGAATATATAGATGAGAAGGCACCAGAAATCATTTTTTCAGAGAGATTATGTTTAAATAATCCTTGTTTGTGTGGTCACATTTTTAATTTCCCATTTTTTTGTTTCAAATTTTTTGTTTACGGATGTGTCTGGTATCTTTTAACACCGATTTTCCCTGAATGCATCCTGATATCTGATTTGTGCTAAAATCTAAAATAAAACTTTTTAAAGCTGGACCCATTTGTGGAACCTGAAATGTTAAGAGGATTGGGAAGACATTTATTTTGCAAAGAAGGGGAGATTTATTACATATCTTTCTTAGTGTCATTTTTTCCCCACTCAAATATCAATCATGATGATAAAGCCGGTACAGTCTTGTACACAAATTAGATAACTTCACGTCTAAATGTGAGCTGACATCCTGAGTGTGTGCTTCAATCCAGTTTGCTCCTTAAACTACAGCAGGTAAACACAAGGCTGTTGACGTTACGAACGCCTTATCCAAACTGCCGAGTATGATGTCATTTTTATTCCAAGACCTGGCGATTAAATCTGAATAATCCCTCTGACTGACCCCGCGGCTCGACAACACGCTTTCTATGTGCAGCAGCACCAATGACGTCTCTCGACAAGAACGTGTCCCCCTGGTTTGAGTGCCAGACACTGGGCAGTGTAAGTGAGTGTGAACGTAAATAAACCCCATTATACCAGCCATCTCTTCGGCTCCTGTCGCACACTTGAGGTAAACACAGAGCTTCCTGCAAAATACCCCTGGCGTTCTTGCAATTAGATCCGCCACAACAGCACTAAATCACAGCGGCCCTGCGGCGAGCGGCGATGAAAACAAAGATGTCGGAGCGCGTGCTGGCGAGGGTAACCTACAGTGAAAAGGTCAATTAATAAAGTGTGTCTGTAATATTTGTCTAAATACCAACAGAGCCTCAGTGGGAATAGACGTAACCTGGGTAAGCACTACACGCAAAGTGGTGCACGAGAACTAATGAAAAGTGACAAACTGTTTCCACACAAATACCAAGGTGTTCCCACACAGCCGCGTGTCGCCATCAACACGCGTGTGTGTTATTGACGTGACCATTAGCTCACTCAACACACCCCAGGAATTCCAGTATGGAGCTTGGTGGATTTTTTTATTTTTTATTTTCATTTTTTGTGAGGGGAATAAACCCGTTTTGCATGCAACATTCTAAAAATATCCCTCAGCATAAACACACCCTTCCACAGAGCACCCGTCGCTTCTGGCTTTGGGCCTAAAGATTCATATTTTGTAAGCGTATCTTTCACAAATGTGTGGACTAAATCCGATTAGCAGCCGTTGGTGCCGTGACATTTGCAGCAAAACAATGGAAGGAGGTTTTTGACCATTTTGTAGGCGGCGAGAGTGCACGTTGGAGGAGGAGATTCCTGTGGTAGCTGGTTATTCTACGAGGACAGCAGCTCTGACAGGACCACCTAGGCCCTATGTTTATTGTTTGAGAAAGTGATTTGGTGGACAGAAGCTGGCAGAGGCCTTAAAGATGTCACAACCACCGATAGAGGAAGATCAGGGCTGAGGGACAGCGAGAGAGAGGACGAGCAGCCCGAGTGTGTGAAAGGAGTGTGTACGAGATGAGAGAAGAATGACTTCTGGGGGTTTCAGGGTTGGGGGGTGGCGGTGATTCGGGCCAAGAGGGCACATGGGAGCCGTGGCCTGAGGATGGATCCCAGCCGACCCCCTCCTAGGTGTCAATGTTATGACATGTGTACCGCTCCACTGTTTTCTCTCACAACAAGAGCACTTCATCTTCCAGGGTGGCCGACCTCATAAAAAAAGCTTGATTTACATGCTGGGGATCAGACCGTCCACCTTCTCCTCTTCCTGTTGCACTTACGCTTCACTTCCTGTGGGCCTGGACCGGCCATCGGGGGTGATAAATAACCGCAGAATGGAGTGGGGAAAGTTGAATTCCCTTTCCAACATACACCCAAAAGAGGAATTCTTTTTTTGCCTGTTCAACATCGTAAATGTTTCACTGTTACACGGAGGGTTAATGTAGGAGATAATGGCCCCTTTTGGAGAACAATTGGAATGTTTTGTCAGTTACGCTCTGCTATATCTAGCATGACTGTTCCTCAGATGTAAATCACCGAGAGCACATTGTTAATGTAATGATGACACGCATCTAAAAACAGAATTCTCTCCACGCGCTTGATGTGAAATCACAGTAACATGCCCCGAACAAATGCAACATGGTGGGGATTTGGGATATCTATTGTCTCTGTCTTCGCACGGAGTGGAATATTTCATATGGAAAACATGATGTGGGTTAATAAATAGCATGCGCTGTGCTCAGACTGAAGACGACTGTGGCTGTCGGCAGTGTTTTAGGATGTGATATTCATTGTCATGTGTAATGCCTCATCAGTATCCCATCGCATTTCTGTCACTCTCCACAATGTCAAAACCTTTTCAAATGTTCCACGGTATGTCCTACATTTGCCTTGATTGAAATCATGACACACCAAATCTTCTGAATACCCCCTCATTTATTTCAAAAGGGACTAATCCTGCAGAGAAATGCATATTATCGCAGAGTGCAGAGGCAGTTCGCTGATGACAAACATTTGACAGCGATTTGACCGTAGACTCCTGGAGGTTTTTAAGGGATCACCTCAGGGATGGAATGGATGAAATCAAGCAGATTATCTTTGTTTTATTTTGCTCTTTCATGAGTATCTCGATTTATTTATTTATTCTTTTTTTTTTTTTTAAATAGGGGAAGAGATCCAAGGGGGAAAACTACAAACTTGAGAAAGAAAAATATCCAGTTTGAGCTGAGATAGATAGATGGATAGTATTAGATTGCATTAGATTGGATTATTCTTTTATTGTCTAATTGCAAATTTGAGAAAGAAAAACCTCTTTCGTCGTAAAAAAAAACAACAATTTTTTTTGGCGCTAAACCTGTTTGAGTTGAGATAGATAAGATAGATAAAATAGATTATATTAGGTAATTCTTTTATTGTCCAATGGAAGTGGCACCAAACGTGTAACCCCGCGTGACCACCCACACTGACAATAACTCTCTCCCCCATTCTCGCCCTTTTGCAGAGGCCGGACACCTACAGTATCATCATCTCTGACGCTATTGAGGGAAAAAAAGCGAGTGTTATTTAAACGCAGCCACTGTCAGCGAGAGCATGAGATTGGCCATGTAATCAACTCATGGTTCAGAGGGCCTCTGGCGCCGGCAAAAAAACACTCTCTCATCTTGTGGCACAAATAGGGAAACCCTTATGCCTCGTTGCCATTGCCAATATATTCAAACCGTGATGATGTTCCCACACAAATATTTCATGTTATACATAGCATCCAAAACTCACAGTCTATGAATGGAAGAGGAAACCTGCGTTCTGTCACTCTTAAAAAGCAGCCAGCTAAAAGTAAACGTGAAAAAAGTCTCCTGACGCTCCCCACCACGAAGGCCAACGCTCTTAACACCCTTTCATGTCAGCGTCTCCTCACACAAACTTAAGCGGATTGGCTTAACAGGCATAAGTCGGGCTCTGTTTCCTGAGATAATTGAAGTGTTAATTTTAATAGCACGTCCATTCCATTAATGAAAGCAAACATGGCTTCAAGTGGCTCTTAAAGCAGTCCCACAACATTCACAAGTGTTTCTTAAATATGTATAATACGTGCACTGAAGCGTGTAATAAATGAGGTTTTCTTTGCTAAGTGTCTCCGTCTATTTTTGTATGTCAAAGCGCATGATTGACTGCGCAGAAAAGGAAAACATCTTTATGCGGGCGATGGTTGTGACGGTCCAGGGTGAAGCTACGTATCCTACCTAAGAAGGACTTTGAATGAGACGGTTATGTTGCTCGCAGAACATTGCAGGCATGCAGGGAAATGCATAAGGGCCTAATTAGTGCAAGAGAGTTATAAACACGTTCAATTATTCCAATGATCTGCTACTACTGCTGACATCAATGTTTATTACTCCATAAACGGAAGAACGAGGAAGGAAATGTCAAATATCAAGGAACACTATGCTCAATCTGCCTCAAGTTCAGCATATCGGGCACGGAATTTGAATATATTTAATTGAAATGTCGAGTCGCGCCACAGCACAGCAGGTGTACGTCGGCGTGCATCGACTGAGTCAATCAAACCAGTGAAAATAATATTGGAGCCATCACTTCTTGTTATCATTACGTCCGATATCTCCCCATCTCAGTGTAAATTCTAATTTGAAATAAAACCGTCCGTTTAGCCAGCGGTTTGTTGAAAAGTTGGCACTGGATGCACGTTTATTTATACATCACATGTGTCAGGTCCAGCTCACAGCAGGGTGCATTTCATTCTATCAAAAGCTCCCTTTTTAAGCCTTTTTTTTCCTTCCTTCAAAAGCCTAAAGTTCATTTTCACCTCAACGCTGTGTACACTCAGCAATGAGTGCTGGAAGAAAACATTACCGTCGCCGCATGTTTTCATTTGACCCAAAACAGAAACGAACGACCGGTTTCACGTTAATCGTTTAAAGATGTATAGTTGACCAATATTTCAAAATAAGAGCTTCATATGTCCTGAAACACAAAGGCTTGAAGTGACTGGACAAACGGGAGCATTTTCAACTTTTAAGATATCGGTTTATTGCAAACAGTCGCCCTGAAGTAATAACCGCATGACTAGTATTAATACACACATCTCATGCCGCACTGTGAACACACACACGTAATTTAATGCAGCGATCACGTCACAATATCTTCAATCTAATTGTTTATTTTATATTTATTATACAGTGAGGGGACATGTTATTCAATGTCTGATTCACTTCTAACCTTCTACCCTCGCACCTGCATGCACACTGAGTGAAAACTTTTTAGTTTAAATTTTAGTTACTGTCCCTTTAAGGCCTCCGCCAGAATAGTCTGTTCTGATTGGCCAGCTGTCATGTCTGCAACAACTGGTGTGCTAGCTGGTTATGTTTTCGCATTAGAAAATGAATGATTGGGAGTGAATTTATATTATGCAACTCAGTGCTGTTGGACTCATAAAAAGCTAACGGTGAAATTGAAAAACGGCCTTGTGTCACGTCAGAGCTGTGTAGCACAGGACCGCTCGGCGAAGAATCATGGTTTCCCTCTGGGTTTTGACAGGCAGAGTTATGCCTTACAGGCACCAGATTCACCACCAAGTCCCATAAGCTTGTGGAGAATATTTAGGACACCGCAGGGGCCTCTTGACCTGAGAGGAAGCTGAGAGTATAAAATGTGACAAATTGGTTTGCAACCAAACAAAGACGTACGCAGACACCCTCACGCTGGAACGTAACTGATTACAAAAATACCAGCTGGGAAAAGCAACTCTGAGAGAATAATTCATTTTTAATCAGTGCCAACCTTTGGGTTGCTGCCACACCAATTACAGGAAATGTAAGAGCAGTAGGTCTCCCTACAGCCGCCTATGATGAATGGAGCACTATGTGGGGGGAAAAGCAGCTTGCTGGTTTTAGAGATGCAAAAACTGACCAAACGTCTTTTTATAAGGCAATAAATGAGGCAGGGATGGACTCAGATTTGTGCTTTTTTTTTTTTTTTTTGGGGGGGCGAAGCAACGAGAAGGGCCTGATTATGTGAGGGGGTCGCGGCACGTGGTGGGAGCAATTGCATGTGGTAAAAAAGAGCAGAAGCAGCCTGCGCACGGTGGTTGGCAAAGGTGCCACTTCTGGTCCATCCCTGAAGGCCTCACCACACTATTCAATTCATGAGGCCGAGGCTCTGAGAGCCCCCAGAGGGACCAAGGAGCTTGTGCCTCCCTTCTTGTAATTAGAAGTTTCCCCCCCAGCTCAGATACTTATTTCTCTATCATCCATCACCGTGGCTGTTTCCCTACATCTTTACGCTCGCGACTTTCCCCAACAAGTGTGCCTTTATAGGATATTTCACACTTACGCACTACGCTCTCCTCAGCTGATTTCATTACAGTGGGTGCCCTGAACGCAAACTGCGAGGTCCGTGGAGATGTCCACACACCTTCACACAGACAAACTCCAGCAGAGAGTGAAACATACCAGCGAGCCTCCTTCCTCCAACACCCCCTCCGTGTCTGTGCTGCCTTGGGGGAGTGCGGATAAGAATGCGGCCTGTCATTCCATCTATCGCCTTGGTGGTCTTTGGCAGGCCGCTGTCAGGGAATCCCCAGCATGCGGCTGACCTCTTTCCGAAAACTTCTCTTCGCTCATCTGCTGGGAGTGAAACAAGCCACGCTGCCTCACTCCGTCCTGCTGGTGGATGAAATGAAACCTGAGCAAGTCTCTCACTTTGATCCGTGTGCAGGCAGGAAGGGGTTTCTTACGCTGATGTCATTACTGCAGCTTTGTCACGCTGCATGTCCGCAGAAACTGCTGATTCAAATCTATAAAAACCGATCAATAACGCGCTGGAACTATCTCCTCTAATATTACATCAGCCAGTGACTTAGTCATCACTTATTAATTATAAAACCAAGCTGGGTTGAGATTTTTTATTAACTGTCAGAACAATAATGCACCAAAAGTAAATAAAGATGGGTAAAAAAAAAGTTAGACAACTCTGAGTTGTACAAAACTTATCTAATAACTTATTATATTCAGTCATTAAACTAATTTCAAAATAAGAATAAAATAGAATAGAATGCCCTTTATTGTCATTTTACAGTGTATAATGAGATTGGAGATGTATAATGAGATTGCTCTTGATTCGCCCTTGTCTGTTTAATTCCACAGGCTTGGGGCATATTTTCACAATAAACAGATCAATTACAAACTTTAAGAAACTTAAAACACTGTCAATTTGAACTTTTCATTGTTTACTTGAAGCTAAAAAGGCTTAAATAAAATAACTTGCTATAAATGCTATGGTAAAATAGTAGTTAGAGTTTAATGCTAATTAAAAGATTGAGCTGCATATCAAACAGCAGCACAGGTTTGAATCCAGTGGATGATCTGTGTCAAATCGCCATAAAAAAAATCTATTTAATGACATAGAAATCCCAGAAAAACAAAATGTAAAAAAAGACTGTTCGAATTTCTGTGTGGTCAAACACTAGTCAGTGCACAGAAGTAGTTTATTTTTATTTCTTTTCTTGAAAGGCAGCATGGATTCCTTCATATTTCATGGAAGCCTACCCTGAAAAAATATCCAGGTAGCTGTAACACTTTAAACTTTAATCCCTTCTAGTGTTTATGTACTTTCTCATTGGGCTAGAAACTATCTGTGTGCGTGTGTGTGTGTGTGTGTGACAGGCAGAGAGAGAGAGTGCAGGGGATGCAGTGGAGAGTAGCCAAGGGTCTGGCAGGTCACAAAGGCAGCTTTGTAAAGGAAGTTAATGAGTGTTTTGTGCGTGTCTCTTGATGCTCTACAGTTCTGCAACACCTCCGCAGCGCATCAAGTCGAAGTGTGCATGTGTGTGCACGCCTGTGTGTGTGCTGAGTATGTGTGTGTGCACTGGTGTTTGAGTATTTATAACTATTTATATCTTCTTTTAACAGTGATTTATAATGTTTGTTAACTGTTTAATTTTGTGTGGTTTGGGGGGTGAGAGGGTTTGTGGGTGGTGGATTTTAAAGTAGATTTTTTTTTTTTTGCAGTATATATGTGGAGGTTAGAATTCTATGGAAAGTTTAACAACGCAGCTCCAGCCACAGTGCACACAGTTCCTTTCATGCTGCACATCTCCTCTACCCCTGTGGTCAAGTACCTTGCAGTTATTATAGCTTATTTGTTCAAGTGGTGAGGAAATATTAAATATCACAAGTTCTCTGCTGAGACTGGGCAATAATTATCAACAGATGTCTGCCAGTCGGGCAAAGTGTGTCTAAGCGCGAGTGTGTGCGTGTGTGTGTGTTTGTGGGAGAATGGTGGCACGCCGGAGAGAGAATGAGGAGCATGTAAACGGAGAGGTTGTGTCATCATGGAGCTGATTGAAGGTTCCCACTGCATCTGTACTTAGCCGCACATGTGAAGAGAAGAGAAGAGAAGAGAGGAAGTGGAGGAATAAATGAGATGGAAACTTTAGAGGAACGAGCCGCTGAGTGGCAGCCATTGATCGCCCCACGTGACCGCCGGTTGGCCATCCAGCTTGAGATCAGACTGAAGTGAACGACTTAGTTTTTTTCCATTTTAGACGTTATCGTAAGCTAATAAGATTACACGAGCTACTCCCTGTAAAAAATATAGAAGTTTCTGAGCTTTCTGAGGCAACATATTTTTATATAAATAAATGTAATTTCAGTTTTTACCTCCAGGATTTCTTGTTGCAGGAAAGCTAACAGCATCGATCCCCTGGTGTCCATGACTGACAGCTCAAACTCGTCCAGCTGATGATACAATATGACAGCTACGCTTAAGAGATTATTCTGACTTGCAGGGGATGGACTATAAAGTGGAAAGAGGCCTACATTTGTGTTCCTCTTGGGACTGACTTCCAATGGTGGTAGGGTGTAATGACAGAAGATTGATTACATACAAATCAACTTGATAACATTAGACATGTGCATCCTTCATCTTTGCCGCTGTTTTGGGGAAAGTTTGAGGATTAACATCTTAAAGAGAAGAAATTAGCTAAATGTGAAGAAGACTGTGGGATGGAAGTTCACACGAGGGGAAATCAATCCATTATCTATACCACTTATCCATAGTGAATGACATCATATAACTCCTCAAAATTAGAAATTCGAGGGCTTTCACAGATAACCTGTTGAATAGCATTATTTTATAATTCTTTAAGTAACTATGCAACTACAGAAATCGCATAACGTAGTGGAGTAAAAGACTGATATTTTCAATTTTATTTTGAAATGTAGTGCAATAGCAGTTTTTAAAACAAATGGCACAAATGCTCCTTTAAAGTCACCATGCAGTTATAATCCACATTTTGATGATTTTAGCATCTGAGTGGACAGAAACTGAGTCTGAGCGATGAGTTACAGACTGTCAGAGGATGAGGTTGAAGCTGTTGGCTGTCTGTGTGGGGGGTCAAAGATCACATGGGCTCAGAAGAATGAGCGGTGAATGACAGGAAGATCCCCCACATCATCTCCACACGTTCCACCCAAAACACTGACCTCTTTTGTCCCCAGTGGGTGATCACCCACCGCAGGCATTAGCCACTTAAAAGAAACTCTACACCAGAAGAAGCACACAGCATCGTGCGGCAAACCATGTGAAGAGACGACGTTGGCCTCAACGTGTGGTGATCTGCCTTCTTTTATCTGCTTGAGATTCCTATTAGGGCTGTTGGGCATGCTAATCCTGGCTAACCTAATTACAGGTTCAAAGGTAGATGGACAAATTGGCACCAGACACCCTGACGTCATCACAAAGAAGCTCGAGCTTCAACCTGCCTCAAATCACCCCGAATACAAGCAGGACGGATTCATAATGTCGAGGTTTATACGGTACAACACGGCTTTATCAGTACAGTCACAATAATCTTTATTCATCATATCATATGTCACTCGGAAGTCACTTCATGTAGCCAAAAGGAAGGATCAAAGAAGAGCGTTTTTTATATTGCTCTCCTAAAATAATGGAATAGTTTTTCCAATTTATAAAAACAATTTTTTTTTCTCAATTTACAGAAAACAAAAGCATTAGCAGATATTGCAGCCACAGCCTCTTTGTCTGCATTATCATCCAGTGGCCGAAGAGCAGAAATGTAATGATTTGGGCAACAAATTATATAGAAATAAATACATGAGATGAGATGAGATTAGATGAACTTTATTGATGAAAATTTCATGGTCACAGCAGCTCAAAAAGCAAAATGAAAATACAAGAGAACACAGATACAGAAATAAGAATTCAAGAAAACTATATATAACTAACTATACTTAGATATATTCAAATATACTTCATTTAAGATAGATAGATAGATACTTTATTATCCCAAAGGAAATTCATCCAGTAGCTAATAACAAAACACCAACAACATTGACAAAAACAACAATAACAAAAATAAGGATAAAAGATAGATATTTATGTGTCTAACTATATTTTACTATAAATATAACTACATATGTATGTATTCTATCTGTCATCTCAGAGGATGTCTTCTTAAAATTATTCCATTATTTTGTGAAATCTAATGATATTGCATGTCCTCTCTCAGCTTCCGTCCGTCGTACTTAAATTTGTTTATACAATTGAAAAATTTACAATGAGTCCTAAATTCCAAGTCTCACATGCTTTTAGTGAAGAAGAGAAGAAGTCATATTCACTGACAGATCTTAGGTTTGGGATATTTTCATGCTTTCAGATGATTGGACAAAAGGGAAAAAAAGCAAGAGGGGATAAAGAAGAAAAAGAACACATAGCAGCAGAAAAGACAGAGGCAATAAGAGAATATGGACTCAAACGCTTTGGGCATGGTTTGAGGTTATCTCGCATCAAATATAAAACATACGCGTGTTTGCAGAAAACTACCAACGCAGCACAAACCCAATCAAAAAGATCGCCTGCAATCACTGCTGTGATTTTCAGCACAAACTCCCAAAGCTCCAAATCCTCCACGCTGTGTGTTTTCACATCCTTTCTGTTCATTTCGGAGCGTCTCTGCTCTTGCCCGTAGAGATGCAACACAATGCACGCTGTGTTGAACTGCTGCCTGTCCTCAGAGAGACAGTCTTGCTTTCTTAGCTGGAGAACATAAGTGCTGACCCCAAGACGGAACCCTTTCTCCCCTACTGTGAGTGACAGGCTCGCTTGAAATGTGGACTCGGGACCTTGTTGCCCTCAATGGGAGGTAAGGGGCAACATCGCAGTCTGGGTGGGCTCCATCAGAGAGACACCTTCCACCAGCGGTACAGTACACGCAAACAGCTCAAATGCGACTCTGAATATTGCGTTACAGCCAGACTCGGGGAGTGAGCGCGTGAAAGCCGCTACCATTCAGCCCGACTCTAAGACTTCCAAATTAGCCGTGTCGATTGAATTACTTGTTTCTTTGCTCTGCAGATTAAGACCGGTTTGTAAAACAAGAACATTAAATAATCAAGCGTCGAATTTGGCCGTTGAAGAAGAGCTCCACACAAAACTCCGCCGATCCATAACACGGTATGAAACTCAAACTGACTCCACCAATGCCCGCCTTTTAAAACAAGCGCACTCTCGGGCCAAAATCATTAGTAAAGTAATCCATCAGGCTAACCCTGACGCGCTGACCCAAACCACAGTGTCAGCCAATACAGACGGAGCCATTCACTGTTCAGCGGCTATGACAGAACTTATCTGTCAAGATGAGGGGAGGATGAATTTGGGGATCGCAGCGGAGTGAGTGACAATGAACGGTGCCTCGGAAAAACACGCTGGTGTTTATGCAAGTGCTAATCTACTCGTATTCTCCGGGACGTGGAGATGTAGATTAAATCCACCGAAAGACTGGAATGACAACATCTTGAGAAACGTCTAACCCTTTCTCTCCTTCTCGTCTCAACTTCGGGTTACGCTAGGAAACGGTGGTTACACTAAACCGGGTTTTCTTTGGCCAGAACAGAAGAGGGCTCGCTGCACACCAACCACTTATTGCACCAGATGCCACTCACGCTCCGCTGGTGTTTTCGTAGAGACGTTTGGTGAAATGTCAGTCTTCTTCATTCCCCCCTTGGTGTATATGCTCAAAAATTAGCCACTTTGTTAGCCCTTGAACCTCACACATTTGCTGAGTGTATGTGATTCATCGGCGGGTAAGTCAGCCAGTGTGCTACACACACAGTCCAAGGCGGCCGTGCCAAAATATAGCATGGAAAAACATTGACCTTTATAAATTGAAAGAACACATTTCAGAGAGTCACTGATGAAACCATTGTTGGCTAAAATAACAGAAAACCATAATGTATAAGATTTAATGATGGAAATCAGAGGTTTTATATCCCAGCATCAACAACTTGCACACTGTAGATATTTAAAGTGGGGGAAAAACTCCATCGCGCCAAGTATGAAGCTGTGTGGTGTACAAACAAATAAGCCCAAACAAGTCCAAATAAAGCAAAGTACTTTGGCTCCATTTATATAACTGGGCCTCTTACAGTTGGCCTGGCCTCCTCTCTTTGACTTCCTTTGATGCGTCCAGCTCTGTGGTGCAGTCACATCCCATCACACAGACAGACAGAATGTAGATACAGTGCACCTGAGCTACTGACGCTACCACAGAGAGCAAGTGGGGAGATGTACCGGTATGCAGGAAAAACCAGCTCTATTTCAGGCCCTTCAGAATCGCTGAGAGGGTTTCCTTGTAATCCCATCCGTCGTATTTACTCCAACCCCCAAACATCCACAAGGGCCCGAGCCCACCCCCTCTTCAAACAAGACCTCTGGATCGGAATCTCCGACTCGGTAAAAGAGGAAGAAAAGGCTCTGCGTGCTCGTCGGCGTTCAGCGTCCCGCGTGGGATCGACACAAGGCGAGCGAACCCTGACTAATCATCTGATGTTGCTCTTTAAACACTGGTGGATCACTTTGTTCAGAGCAGGAGGCCTGCCTCTGTGTCCTCTGGGTCCAGCCAGCTCGGCAGCCTGTCAGCCAGTCAGACTCTTAAAGAGGTATTTAAATGTGTGCCTGCAGCAATGCGCTCACTCAATGACCTCTTTATTTGTTAAAATAGATTATTTTAAATAAATTACAGAGCACTTTCACTGAGTAAACAGAGACTTTGGGGCTGCGGCCTGCATTACATACTTACCACGGCCACAGAGATCCTAAATGACTAGTGAGCTGTGTAATCGCCTTTGATTTCACTGATAGGACTCTGATTCTTTGGGGTAAAAGAGATGGAGCCATTGAGGAATCTGAAAGGCAACACCACTAAATGGGGGAAACGGAGGGGGGAAAAAAGGGTCTCATGTGGGGAATATGAACTTATGATGTTTCTAACCTCGCCGTGTCGACGGAGGAGTCCATTAGAAGAACAGAGGGGAGCTTGAGGGAGTCCTGTCATTTCTTTCCCCCCGCAGCCTGAGAGGTTTAACACTCCTTGTGCCTGGGCCGCTGCCATGCCAGAGACGCCACCCTGAGTGCAGCAGAAACGGAGAGGAAAAGGCTGAGACCTCACTCCTTTCCCAAACCTTTTATTGCTTTTGTTCTGACCGTCCGTTAATCACATTTGAGGACAGAGCGACTCCAGATGAAGAGAGTCTCTCCGCCACCACAGCGACCGCAGAAACGCAGCATAAGCGCAAAAGTATTTTGTGTAATTCGAGGCCACTCCAAATCTGCCATCCCTCCATTTTCTAATTAGTTAATTTCCCCGCGCATAGCTGGTGTGCAGGACGTTCGAACTGTCGAAGTGTTGTGCAATAGGTGAGAAACGCACACATTCACTCTGCTCTGCATCTGTTTGCAGCTAATTTAGTGTGGCAGGGCCGAGTTATGCCTGGATTACTGTTGCCCAGAAGAAAATCTATAATAATAAAATGACAGGGAAAATGCTGGCGAACCAAAGCAGAGAAACCATGAAGAAATTAGGTTTGATTAACCTTATGGGTGCTTGTTTCAATTCTCACAGGCCTATTTATTTTTGAACATGTGGTCGACATTCCTTCAGCTACACATTTCCCGGCATGTCTATTACATCTAATCTGTAAGTAGTGCGCATACGTCATATGGGCAATTTTGAAAATGGACATTTGAAATGGTAATACGGCCCTGACTGTTATTCCTCGCATGCTATAAATCGCTGCGAATGACTTTGTGCTCCGTGTTACTGCGTGTTATTGCAGTTAATGGTAAATATTAAAGCACATCCGCGATCCTTTGGAGACGATGCTAACGTTCTCAATGGGAACACTTGAGGGGGGATCACCCTGAGGAGACCTTTTGTTCCTCTAATATCTTGTTGACAGTGTGTGTGTGTGTGTGTGTGTGTGATTATGAATAATTAGAAGGAAAACTTAATTCATAAGTCATTAAGTGTTATGAACAGCAATTTCTGTGACTCTCTCAGTGGCTCTTTAAGGCCACTCTGAATGCGGTGCACAGAGCCAGCTCAGTTCTCCCTCTTTCTGGCAGCTATAATTGAGCCTAATAGCTGCAGCACAGACATAGGGAACCTCTTTGACACCTAGACCAAATTTTCTAATGAAACGATCAAATAAGCATCATCCAGCCTCGGCATATCAAAGCCACCGGCAGCTGGCAGCGTGTCACCGTCTGACATTTGGGCTTTTTAAGCACTGCCAGGCCTGTTTCCCTCCATGTCCTCTGGCCTTGTATTAACACTAATAATAGGGAAAGGTCTACAAGGAGAAACCATGTAGTGATGAATGGACGTGCCTTTTGCCAGCTGCTGAGGAGAAGACATTGGCTGATTGCATCTGTAATGGACTATGACAAGTTGCAGCACCGACGCGTGCGCAAGTGTGTGTGTGTGTGTTACGTGAGAGACAAAAGGAGAGAAAGGAGAAACTGAAGGCCTCATTTCATGCCACTGTATTTCATTTTGACATGTTTGTATTTTACAAAATACTTCATAAGCATAAGTGCATTTGTTAAAAGTACAAAGGCTCCGGTTGTCAATGCTCCTTCACATTCTTACCCGATGGCCTGCACACAATCCACTCAGTCTGACCTGTCAGAACTCATTTGTCTCCTTTCAGAGGGAGAAGTTTTTTTTGGACACGTTTGAAATTCTAAAGTAAAGCCATTTCGCTGTGTGGTGTTTCTACTTATATTTATGTGCCGATTAAGATAAGCTCCTATTGCTGTAAGTCAACATCAAGGGAGAGAGTCTCTTGTTTTTGGCATTTGACAAACAAATTGAGTTAATTAATTCAAACATTCCAAACAATTCAACGGCCTACGCCTCTAAATGGGGACAAAAGATGATCAATGTAGTCGCTGAATCCGTTTCTCGACCCTTCCGTTCCTCAATTTGACACCAAAGCTTCAGCAGGAGTGGTTGTGACCGTCTTAGGAATACCCCGAGGAGTTGCGGACGTCGTCGGTCGGCCGCCTGCTTATTTTTCATGCTTCTATTGGGACTGAACACGTGCACACCGATGCCCAATTTTTTGCCTACACTTGTTTGGTTACTTCTGACTCGCGAGATAAGAACCAGATTTAACTCTTATAGCGCTGAGCAGCGTTTGGGTGAGAGGACGCTGACAGGGAGAAGGGCTGAAAACCATCTTGTGGAGCCCACGGTGTAGTCTGCTATATCTCCGCAAGCCGCCCCTATTATGTTACCTTTCAAGTGCTTTGTCACAGGAGAGAGCGAGCTATTCTGGTTAGTTTCTCCCGTGGAACGACTCAAACAGCCTCAGTGTTGTTTTAGGGCTCGGCTTTAACCTGCGCGTGCGTTAGGAGGTGTGTGTGTGTGTGTGTGTGTGTGTGTGGAATGTTTCACGTTATCCACACACTGTTTATTTACAGAATATTTTCTGACACCTACTTACACCATTATCACCCCCCTCTAGTAAAGCCCCCAATGCTGTCTGTGATGGTGCCTCCATTACCAAGCGCAAAGAAAAGCCAAGAATAAAATGAAAGATTGGAAAGTGAATATTTTCCCACTTACATCACTGATGTCTGATATGGTGGTTCTCAAGTTGTGCTACATGCACCAGCGGTGGTACTTAAAGTGCCCCCTGGTGTTCGAGAATCAAAACAATTGTACGGAAATCCTCTTCTTGTGGCAAATTATTCACTTGGTGTAATTAATTTAAAAAAATAAAAAATTAGTTTTATTTTTTGTCATAATTATATGATTTGTACTATATTAGTATTCCATTTTAATATTATGATTAATTATTCCATTTTAAATAAAAATGTGGGGGTTTTGGAGGCGTACATAGTGAAAATATTGCAGTCATTCAGTTGTTGGTCAGATGTTAGTTTTACTCAGAGGTAATACTCAGTAAATTACTACACAATATATATATAATACAAATTACTATCATTAGTTCTTTTGGGTGGTTACTAATTGGATATTCAGGGTATTTTTATGGCATTTTTATGCATTCAGCACAGGCAAATAAGCGATCGGCAGAATTATTTGCACATTTGGAGAGAAACTGCAGTTCTGTTGCCGTCTCCAAGGTTATAAATTCAAGGCAGGCTCGTCTGCAGCCAAAATACGGCTAATTATTCCAAATTGCACGCAGCCTGACACAACAATGCACCATTTCACAGTATGAAATCCAAAGTTAATCGCCATTGAGCGCCATGAAGGGAGGTTATTCCAAATATAATTGAATAATTCAATATTGAGCACCTTGAATACATTACAGAGCAGCATTTGTACTGAGAAGGTTTCCACTGCAGCAGTAATGTCAGCGTAGCGTCACACAGGAGATCTGGGTTTGGCTCTTGTCTTGTTTTCACATTCCATCGCCTCAAAAAGTCCTCCTTTTAAAATGAGTTTGGCCGTTTATTGACAGGTGACAACAGTACAGTACAGGGTCGTGTCCATCTCTTCAACTATGTAGCACAAAAGTCAAGTCACGGAGAGATCGATTTTCAATCATAAGAATAATGAACAGTAGAAAAAATGCTCTGAAATTCAACTAAGTGTTGAGTGAAGCCACGTCCAGTTTGAACAATTTCAATTAGCAGACTTATATTAGGATTATTTAGAAAAAAAATGTCATTTTTCCTAAATAAACAGTAGGTTTTGGTGAACCTGAAGGTTGCATCGTGGCCCAGGAACCCATAAAACTTTGACACACAGATCCAGTGTGGATGCGGAATTTTTAAATTACAATATTTAGTCATTTATCTCACACCAATCAGTGAAAAGAATTCACCCCATGATCGTCTATCAAAAGGTTTAATTTGTTCCAGGCTCCTAAAGTCCTCCAGATATGGTGGATTAAAGTATCATCTTAGATAGCAGGCAAATTAATGGAACAGTCCACATATTATCAAACAGCGCAGATTTATTAGCTTTTAAAGAGTTTGTCATCTTTTTGAACAGTTGTAGAGATGGATCCTGTTTATTGTAGTCGTCTGTTTCTCGTCTGATCAGTTTTAACAAACCATTTCCCTCCAGGCCGACGTAGAGGAATGCACTCGAACGCACCATAATTAGATCAATATTTCCCCTGTTTGTTTTAAAGTGGAACAGTTTCAATTTTTCATTTTGAAGGATTGCTTGCAACAGACACGCACGCACACACACAGCTCCACACATTCCTGTCAGCATGAATCTAACATTGTTTGGTGTTGATGAAGGACAAATGAGATCAGACTTTGTGTCCAAATGCAACAAGCACGGCTTTCTGTCCGTCTGTCATTGGTCTGGTATCTCAGTATTTGTCTTGACTCCTGTTCTTACAAAGCTGTGGCGGAGAGTTAGTTGTCTCATTCTTCTCTGTTTAGACAAGACCTCCTCCCTCACATCCCCCTGATTTACCCAGAGATCTGCACAATTAGGAGTTCAAACATGTCTCTTTGAAAAGGTATGGAGTTTTCCAGCCCTTCGGCCGGTCTCCACTCATCCCCTCTGCCCCGGGGTGCTGCCTTGTCATTTAGAGCAGTGGACAGGTAAAGCCGACTCTAAAGGCGGGGAAATAACGCTAAGTCTCTGCTTGACATTGACACAAGTCCTCTCTCTCTCTTTCCCTCTTTTCCTTTTTCAGTTTATTCCACCTCTCCCCTCTCCACCCCCTTTCTCCATCTGGTGCAGCTGCCAAAGCGAGGGCTCGGCTGTGACCCCGTTGTCAAGGACACAGATGGGAATTAGGAAAAGTGGACTTGTTTCAAACAATTATAGAAATTACTTTAATATCTTAAAACAAAAAGACGGAGCAATATATTTATTTGAAATGTTGACTGTCAGCTTGAATTTCCACTCTGCTGTGTGTGAATGTGTGTTTATGTTTGCGTGACAGACAAAGTAGAGCAAGGGATGATGTGGAGATGTGTGTGTGTGGACCAGGTGTGTTTTGTATTGGACTTAATCTTTCTGTTTGGTTGTACTCCTTTTCAAATCACGTCTAACAAGCACCTGCCTGAGACGGGGAGAGGAGTGAGAGGTCGTGACCTCCTGCCTCCAACCCTGAAACGGACACCGGCTAATAGAGAGCCGTCTGTTAAATTGTAATTGAATGTTACACGGCACTCTGAACTCAGAATGATCTTTTTTCCCGTAAGCGTGCAGGATTTAGGCAGACGCTCCAATGACAACTTAATTTCATCACTGAGGAGCAACGCCGAGTGTTTTCGCTCAAGCCTCTCCCTCAAAATGCGGCTGTTATTAATGGTAATTGGTAAAAAGGTGACACATGTCTGACTCTTGTTTATCTTGCATTTTAGATAATTTGAGGTGCTTTTTTTCCGCAAGGACAAATTAAAATTAGAAAAACTCTGGCGCAATCTGTTTTTTCATGGAATAAAAGAAAAAATACATTTGTATCAGAGCTGGGATTATTTTTTATTTTTCAAAATAAAAGAGACAACAAGCATTATCACAAAAACATCAGCGTACCATACAAAAGATTGTCATTGGAAATAGATAAAGATTTCAGACAGAAATTTTTATTGAAATGGAAATTTATTCTTAAATTTAAAGAGAACATTATGTTTGCACTGTAAACGTCAATTTTTGTAGTTTTTATCAACTAAACAGTTCAGAAAACTTAAAAAAAAAAAATATGATAATCAGTCGCTCTTGTGCTGATTTAAATTAAACAGTAGAGTAGTTTACTGAAAAGCAGCCAGGGGGAGCTGTATTTGCAGAGGAGAGGCAGCAGAGGGAGTATGGTCACTGTCTGTGGGAAGTGTGTGTGTGTGTGTGTGTGTGTTCATCCCATCTCTGAGCCATGAGAGTCTTATCCTGCTGCACCTGTAAACGCTCCTGTCTGTCATATTGGTACTTTTTTTTCCCATAATCCTGTGCCGACTCAAAGATATCACTCTTTAAAAATCCAACCAGTCGCTTGATTTCAAAGCTAAAGAGCCAAACGCAGAATGCACCGAAGGTCGAGGCTGGGATTGAGCTGGTCTAATGTTTCCAAAATGGCTAACTGTGAAAGGCCCCATAATTGATATGCGGGACCCCAGAGGGCACGACTCCTGTCAGATCAGGCAGAGAGAAGGACTGCCAGAGCCACGCACTGCAGGGAATATGGGCTAATTAGCTCCGTTTAAACATTTCCTGGTTTGAAGAACTTAAATAGCGGGGCCACAATCACTCGAACAATAGCCGCTCACTTAGCAAACCCCCCGAGTCCCCATCAGACGGTTGGTAACATTTAGGGAAGAGGGAGAGCGGGCGCATCCAAACTGAACCATATGACTCGAGCCTGCAGCTCAGGACCGTTCACATCAGCTGCTTGTATATTACGTGAGAAATATGCGTGTTTCATCATCAGATCAATAGTTCAAAGGTTATCACAGAATATTTGTAGATTTATCATTTCAACTATTAAAAGTACAAGCTGGATCCGGATCTTTGTTAAAAAATGACTGGGCCATGCACCAACCTTTCAGCTGCCTTTTGCTGTACGCTATGATATTTGAATATAATATCCCAGGATTTGATCATTTAAAGAATTTAGTCTGCCCTGATTTGACTCCAGTCAGCCTCATTTCCAGTCTTTGATTGTTGAGTAACTCATTCGTCAAACGGATTTCTGCTGTTTTTTGCATCCACTGTTTGTTCATTTGTTCTTGTTAGGATCTTTCACTGCTTAGTGAGCCAGAAAATATGTAGGTGATGTCACCATCGTAACTCAAACCGAGCTACAAAAATGAGATTTTAATCCCCACTTACTAAAGATTTTGCATTGGCAAACAGTTTAACACAGCACTGGAGGCAATCCAACATTTGTGAAGCTCACACTGTTCAATATTAGTGCACACATACAAAGACAATATGAGATATATACAATATAATCAACACTTTTACAGCAATAAAATTATCATGGAAATTGCCAAAATTTCCACTTATTGCATAAAATATATTTACCTGCATTTCTCTTACAGTCTTCACACAATTTGAACCATGTAAAAACAAAGCATTTAAACAGAGATAGATGCATGGGAAATTCAGTCAGGTGCATCAAAAATAAACAAGATAAAAGCTTTAGTAAATATCATTTGATCCAGGTGTAGCTGTCAAACAGGCGGTGACGGGACGAACCGACCAGTTTGCTGAGTTTATATATCTGCACACTGAGTACATTGTACAGGTTTACCATATCTGGATTTATTTAGTCAGATTTATTCATAGACTTTCACTGCAAAAACATCCTTTTTACGATGTTATCTCAGTGCGTCTATGTTCATCGTAGCGAGTCCCACAGTCCCACACAGTCCCACAGCCAAGTGTTACCGTCTCACTTCAACAGTGTGTGTTTCCATGCTGTGCCCGCAGCACAATACTCATCGTGAATAGGCATCAATAAATAATAGACAGCTGGATGGAGAGCTCAATGCCAAGTCCACACAATGCTCAAGAACAGGACACACCTCAGCGAGGACGACCCCACCCCACCTCCACACCGCACCCTGCCCCGGCCGAGCCTGGGCTGCCTGTCAGAGATCATCATTAAAGATGTCTCGCCTTGTCCCTTGGCTTAAACAGACAAACGCAGCACTGAGTAAATAAGCCCTTTGATCACGCACATCAAGATCGTCGGTTATCAACGTCCCAGTGTGGGCCACTGGACGAGCAGCATCAGGCTGTGGTAATCTGCATTCTAATTAAATTGGAGCCACACTGTTTGCACACACGATCGCATGTCACCGATTAGTGCAATGATGCCACGTTTAACCTTTAAATGTAATTCTTTGTCATGCAAACTCACTGCCTGTTGTTTACGAGGAGACGGAACAATGAGCCCATCGTGACAGACGGACGAGTGAGAAACTGGGCAGTATTTACTTTACTGTATTTGTTTTATATTTAGTGAATGTAGGATTATAGGGAGTGCATACATGACAGCAAATACCAGGCACAAAAAGACTATTTGTTCATCTTTTTAGTATTTAACCACATAAGATTAATATAAAAACAGAGGTAAAAAAAAAAAGAAAAAAAAAAAGCATCATATTTTTGTTCCAGTGCTTTAGTTATTTGGGCTGCTTCTGTTTTACTTTTGTTCTGCTTTATACTACAGTTCCTTACTCCATACCTGCAGAATATAATACTTTTTACTTTTTAATAAAAAAATCATTAAAGACTCTTTATAGCTTACATATATATATATATATTTATGAATTCCAAAATTCTATGTTTGATAACAAATATATCTTTTTCTGTCAGCTATGTTTTTGTTTTCCATTGTATTGCGGAAGTGACAGTAGAATTGAAAACATGTCCAACTTTAGGAGATTCTCTTTAAGTATTTATATCTATTTTTATGTATTTATCAGTCTTATCAATAATCATTTTTGACAAAGAGATGAGTACTTTTAATAGTTTTGCTGTAATACTGCAGCTGAGGAAGAAATGTGAATTTCCATTGTGGTGTCTTTGACTCTTAGTCTCATCTAGTCTTAAAGTCTCACTCTGGCCGTCTCTGTCTCTGATCGTCTCTCCTTCTTTCTCTCGCTCTCTCTCCCCCTAATGCTACAACAACACCTTTCACCTGTTTGTGTGTTCCTGCACTGAGGCTCAGTGCTTTGTGTTCCCACCTGGCTGCACGTTGCCAGGTAAGCATTTAACGAGCCCTCCATTTGGCCCGTCTGCTCCACTTAACACCTGACTTGCTCCCTCCGTGCCGACCTTTGACCTCTGACCCCAGACTGACAACCCAGGAGAAGTCTCTTGGATACTTTCCTTTCTCGTCTTTTCTTCTCGGCCTCTCGCTGAGTGCCGCAGAGTGAGACAAGGTGAAAGGTATCCAGGCAAGGGGGGGAGGCACGCAGGTGTTCATGCCTCCACACCTCTCAAGTTCAAAAGCCACCGAGTCCTTAGCAACCAGGTAACAGTCAAACAATGTGTCGCCCACCCCCACCCCCCACCCTGAGGGGACAGCGTCTTGTGTTTTACTGCGGCCTGTGAGGAACCGGGGAGTGCTGGGCTTTAAGAGCCTAATCCAAAGGCCTCTGTGCTCACATTCACGTCATCCTCGCACACAGACAATCAAAATATACACAACTGCTAACACCCTCACGTGTATGACCTCATCTGATATTATTTAATTATACCCAAAGTGACAAAAAATGGTGTCAGACACAAACATTTGCAGAGCGAGAAACTAAAAACACGGGAGAGAGACAGGTCTGTGCTTATCTAACAAAACACCTCCTGTATCATGTCTCAATCTGTCCTTCATGCCTCCTTTTTTATACGCGACATGTCCAAGATTTCTGAGCTCTTGCAAGTTTATGAGTTCCAAAATGGGAGCTGTTCCAAGCATTACTAGTAACATTAGTGTCAGTAATTTAATGCGCAGGTGTGAATGGATTCTCAAACAAGCCGGTGAGGCCCCCGGCGAGGCCTGCGTCAGACCGCCAGGGCCAGCGGCAGGTTTAAATAAATACGCTGCTGAGCAGACATGTCGGCAGCTGGGGCCCGATATGGCCTCCGCTGTTTGTGTTGTGGCTTTGCTACGGCGCAGAGGAGAAAGCAGCGGCCCTCTGCGCGTACATTTCCTGGGAGAAGACGGGGGGAAAAAAACCAGAGGAGGAAAGAAAGTGGCACCTGTGGGATGCTGCACGTGTGTGTGGACAGCATCTCTATGTCAGCCTTAACAGCTGTAGAATATGAATATTATGTCATGTAATTTAAAGCTGCTGTCTGCAATATTTTTTATATTAGCTACAAACACACACAATCGGTAATACTGCCATTAAGACACATTGATCAGGCAGTCATATTGTGTCAGACCTCCCTTTGCTGCAGAGGGCAACAATGTGCAGAGTTTAACATTTCAGCTGGCACATTACTTGCACACAAATAAACATCTTTGCAATGTTTGGACTTGGGAGAAATAAAGCCCCAAAAACTCAGAGTAAAATCACAGACAGCTAGGAAAACCCCTTAAGTCTCACCTCCGTCCATCCGCTAAGCAGAGGAGCGAGGGAGGCGGTGAGGAGGTGACCAAATGCCAGATGGGCCTGGTTAGGGATGGTTTATGGATTAAGAGCTGACAAAAAAAAAAAAAAGCAAAAGAGGAGGATCGGTTTCAATGTTTCTTTCCAAGCTGCCAAAAATCCCTCATGGATGTCCTGACGGTCATTAAAAAAGCTGGAGCTGTTGATTCCTTCAGGCACACTGCCAGAGGTGGAATAAAGAGAGTCCAGGGCTAAATCCCACAGATTCACACAGAATCACAGACGGACACCTGCAGGACACATGATACTGTATATTTCATCTCTTTGTTTGAGCTCAGGTGAATTACTATCAGTGAGTGTTAGCCCAGCCGTAACTCAGCAAAGCTGGAATGGAGTCATCCCTCATCGCCGCAAAAAATGGATATAATGTAGCATAAACCAGCAAAAACGAACGAGTGCAGAGGACAATATTTGGGCCAAATATGACAGCTGGACATTTGAAGTGCAAATATAAACAAAAAGAGAGGAGGAGAGGAAATACATACATACATACATACATACATAATGATGTTTTTTTTAAAATGGAAACATGAAAAATATTAATATAATATTTGTACTTTTAGCTATGTGTGTGATGCCATGTCGGCCGTATTTAATTGTAAAATGTGAAATTTAATAAGATCTTGTAGCTTCCTGTAATCCTTGCAGTGATTTAGAATTCTTATATTATAATAACAGTAATATGATAATGATCATAATAACAAAAAAGACAATAGCAATAATAATACTAATTAGAATAACAATAATAATAATTACGATAATAGACTCCATAAGTGAAATGAATATTATAACTTTACCTGTTTATTTCGTACATAATTTCACATCCTTTTCAGTTGGCTTTCACCTGAAGCTATAATAGTGACCTGCGGGTTGTTTGTTTATTTCATTGTGTTTCTGTCCCATTTGAGAACAGAACCCTATCCTCCGCTCTATGAATAAACAAACTGCTTTTCTTTGCTTTCCGTTGAATAAATATTAAATACGCCATAAAATGTTCTAATTAAAATAATTACAAAAGGCAGACAATTAATGCTATGCCTTTACATGTTTGATGCTTATAGCCTATGTTGTTGGCATGAGGGCCATAATGTTTTATATTAGTTATTGAAACAGCAAAGGAGCCCAATTTCAAATTTCTCTCTTTTTTTTTCTGAAGGCTCCCATTTCTTTTTTGGGGTCTCAAAATGCACTGACCGGTCGGCACATTTACCCTGAATTTATGCAAACCTGGCTACCGGGTCAGCTGGGACGAACAGTGATGATTTATTGTTCATTTATTCATTTATTTATAACACTTCTTGCCTGTTGTATGATGATTGTAATACTGAAGGAGACCAAGATGAAAGATTGTCTCTATTTAAGTTGTCCATCATTGTCGCAGTCCCGAGCTCATATGATAGTGATGAGAAGGCCACAGCAACCATTGTTATTCCCACTTCATTGTGTTTCTGTCTCATTCGAAACTCTCAGAGTGGGAGTGCAGAACCCTATCCTCCGCTCTATGAATAGCAGGCAGGATGAGGGGGGATAACAATAGCAAAGGGCTTGGGTGTTCCCTGCATCACTCACACTGTGAGAGACCAACCTTTGGTTCATCCCAAGTCCTTCATCAAAAATTAACTCTCCTGTCAGTCATCGGCAGCAGCACAGCCAGACCTGGACGGGCAACCCTTATCACAGCTGGGGGGGCCGCTGCCATTGGATCGGCTCCTATCAGAGGCCAGAGTGAATGAAAGAGAGACAGAAACTCCCCATGTGTTAGAGGATGCTGCTGAAACTGTAAATACATCATGTGAGAGACGGTGCAAGACGCCATTTGAAGAGTTTGTCCAGTGTTAAAATAACAGGAAGTGAGCAGTTCATCCCCCTTTTATTATATTAATACAGTTGGTTTAGTTTGGTGTGATAGGTATGATTGTATTAGTTGTGAAATTTGCAGTATTTATAAAGTATTAATGGCTCTTTTACTTAATACGGGTAGCTGATGAGTGTGAAGTATTGAGGGCTGACATGAATGTAGTCTAATGTACGTACAATAACTTAGTTGTGTTGGTATTGCGTAGTATCCTATTAAGTACTTTTCCAGTTTTCGAGAGATTTCACACTTTTTTCTGCACTTTTTTCTTTTGTCTGGCACAGATGTAAATTGTATTTTCTGAAATACTCGATATGAAATTTTTATTTCAACTATGATCACAGTGAATTGATTGTACCGATCAGTACACCAATCAGTGTATTTGCCCGCATGCTAAATCTTACCTTGATCCAGTTCTTATTGCCTTAATTGGTTTTGAGTCATTAATTCGATGGATCCATTTTCTTAAATTACACGTAGATAAATTGAAAATTTTGTTGACATTTGAGTATTCCATCTACATGGGTTAACTACATTTTTTACTTACTCACAGTGCAGATAGTGGAGTAATCAGGGTAACAGTAAATCTGTGCCTTCTCCTTGACAAAACAAATGCCCTATATTAGAGAATTTAATGTCTTTTTAATCTTCTGATGAAACGTTGGCGTAGACCGCGATAGACCTGTTTTACTGGACCTGGTTCACACTGTCCCCATCAGGGATTAATTCCTTTCAGAGGGCCCTCTTGTGAATTTGTTGTGATGAGAGGAAAGAGGGAACCAGATGAGAAGATGAATGTAGAAACCTCACCTACAACTTCCCCCTTGTCTCTTTGTGCCAGTTTAGGGATTAGTCACCAGATACTCCAGATATTAATGACTCCTGTTAAAATGAATATTACGTGTCATCAGATCCCCTCTTCCATGATTTAATTTCCACACCCCACAACATAATGGTGGAAAATATAATTCCCAGACCTGTCAAAAAGTCTGTAAGTGGTGTTAAGTCCTGTCAAATGAACAAAAAGGATGAAAATATTTTTTTGTAGGGTCCATCACGGTGATAATGTTTCAGCTGACATTCTCCCTCGATACACCTGAGACAGGTGACTTTTGCGGTCAGAGGATTATCTGTTATAGAGTATGAAGAGGTTCCTATTGTCCGAGGCCAGGAATATGAATAACCAAAGACTTGGCTGCGCTAAAGGGGGAAAACTTTGGCAGGAGCTGACACGAAGGCAGCATTAGCTCATGAAAATATATGAATTAGTAACACAAGAGAGACACTTTGGAGGGCGCAGTCGAACTTCATCCTTCGAGTCACCTTTGACTGCGAAACACGGCTATTGGCCAGTTTGTGAATAAGTCATAAGGTTTCCAAATTTGACTCAATAATTCAGCAGATAATCGGGCCGGCTTAATTGGGGGTGGAGCATAAAAGATTCAAGGTGGCTCTTAAGTGCAGCACATCAGGCTCCACTTATAATGATGACAGATGGCTGTTTGTTGGGTTGGGTGTCAGATGGGAAGGCTTTGTCATATTCGCACTTCCCCTTGTTAGGAGACAGATCAGGTTTTTCCTCTCAGAGCGCTACATAGTTTCTCTTTTTCCTTCGCCAACTGTGACTGCAGTGAATTATTGAGACGCCGCAAGCCCAAGTGCCAGTCATTGGTCTTCGGTCAGCGTGCGAGTCAAATGTTTTGTTTGCGTTTCATTGGGCTAAATCGGCTTTAATGAAGTGCTTTGTGGAAAACGTCTCGCGTTACAAGCTGAACTAAGTGGAAAATTTTTTTGTTTTACAGCAAAAGTCCCAATTAGAAAAGGTTTCCTGTGCTTTTATTTCAGATTGCTTGCAAAGGAACATAAACTGCGGTTTCGACCTTAACGATAATCAACGAAAATCGGATTTCTTCACTCAAACAGCTTCCGCATAACAAATATTAAATCATGGAACTGTTATTTTCTCTGGCTCCAAGCTACATGGATGAAATTAGTTTACGCAAAGACAAACATTACATTTAATGCACTGTGAAAAGTTTTACGGGCAACAATAACACTCCACTGGCTCCATATTCATCTGAAGAAATATGAAATTATCCATACAAATTAGCAAAACACTCAAGCCAATTCTCAGACATCATCATTTTTAATTTTGTCACTCATTAACGCTACACGTACCGTTGAAACACACACAAAAACACCTGGCGGGCTCCATCACGTCTGAAAAATCTGTGTGTGTGTGTGTGTGTGTGTGTGTGTGTGTGTGTGGATGTACGCCTAATGTGTGCTCCGTGTTTCTTACATTTCCCCTTCCTAATTGCCTAATAATTTAAACACACTTAAGTTGGCTCATTAGCTCCGTATGAAGACTTAAGGGGGGGAAACACCTGTTCATTTACTTAATGAACTCCAAAAACACTGCGTAGCGTTCAGGGGCAAGAAAATGAAGCAAGACGGAGCAGAGTGGTCTCAAGACGTACAAAACCTCTAATGGCGCTCCAATACGAAAAAGTAAATATCAGCGTTTGTGCCTTTGTTAATCTACCTGTAGAGACATGTTGGAGGAGCTTTCGGGGGCAGTAAATCAAGTGTTTCCTCCCTTTGGCCTTATGCTGGAAAAATAATGACGGCATTCAAGAGGTCTGGGGCAAAGCAGAAGTATTGAATAAGGAATAAAGTAAATATCCAAGAGGAACCGTTTGGATTATATTAATGATATTTCCGTGTGTGCGTATGGATGTGTGAGAGAGAGAACAGGGGTTTGTGAGGAAAAATTAGATTTTATTTCCATGTGGTTAAAAAGCAAAACGTGATGTTTTTTTTGGAGCAAACCAGAACTTCCTTTGTACCCAGATGAAGCTTTTCTCGTGCCTGCTAGACATTAGATCAGCGTACAAGTCACAGTACACGACCGTTTAGAAACACGGGGGCGTCCAAGGCATGATCTCTCCCCAGTAGAAATGATGGGCCGTAGGTATCTCTGTGTCTTTGATATCATTTCCTGTTTCCTCCCATTGTCACTGATATTGCACGAGCATCGACAATGAGCAGCTTGAATCAAATTCCTAAACAATTTTCACAGTGATCGAAGCCCACGGGGGTTGAGTCTCCCAGCAGGGGCTTTTGTGGACTGTCACACGATTTTTCTCGTGGAAAATCAGCCCAAAATCCTGGTGTGTAGTTTAAGCTCTGCACTGATCATCATTAGATATCATTGTTTTCATCCTTTCATGCGGATCACTACTCATACTAACTTAAAGTTAGTATGCATAGCACCCATTTTGTCTCAAGGTCCACTTTCCCAAATGCAGCCCACGTAGTTGAGTGCACGTGGTCCACATTTGAACGTAGGCCATGTTCGCTCAACCACATTGGCCACATTTGGAACACAAACCATGCGGACTCTTGACAGTTGTGGTGGAAAAGGTTCTTGTACACCAATCAAGGAGGGTGCCCGTGCTGTGTGTTTGCACAGACTTCTCACGGGTTGTCCTATTCTGAGCATCTGAGTGTGCACAGAGAAAGTAAGCGCCCGTTTTTCACCTCGGACTCCCAGCTCCACTTTGTCATGTCTGATCGATGGAGCGACTTTGGCGTGGACTTGGCCCGTGCGGCGTTGCCCTTTGCCATCTTCACCAACAGCCTTTACTTGCACCTCTGTGCTGGAAACCCAAGACCGCGGGCCACAAAGGGCTATGTAAAGCATCTGGCCCTCCCCTCTCAGTCTTGTAATTAACCTGCCTCTCACCTCCCTGTCCAGCAGCATCCACACAACAGCCTGGCAATCACCAGACACTTCACACAACAGCCTGCACATGGGAACTTGAGCCTTTCTTCTTTTGTGACACTTTTCTCTGCACCACTGCCATACCTCACACACGCACGCACCCACACTCGCACGCACACATGTCATCAAATTCTGTAATGGCTCGGGGCCTCGATTAAAAGCGTTTCAGCGCGGCGAGTTAGTAGCAATTTATAAGCGATTTCATAAGTTCTAATGTGGGGAAGGGAAAGTCAAGTGGCTGAAGTCCGTAAATCACAGGCTGCACGCTCTCCTTGGGCAATTTTCAAAGTAAGAAAACATTTAAGAGTTATTAACTTTTAGTGGACTTTTAGTGAATGCAGGTCAAGAAGTGGAAACGGACTAAAATGCCAATAAAAGCACGGAGGCTTGGTTGGCTCACGTCATGACAAAAGCAGCCCTTAAATCAGACGCGAACAACTCTGCCTTGTCCACATCCAGCAGCTTCATACGGGTAAACTTTAAGGGAAGTCCAGCACCTTTATTTCCATCAATAATTTCCTGATGACCTTAGCGCCCCACTAAAGGCTGCTTTTGATTAACAGTACTGAGCACCCTGAGACCTGCAGGGTTTGTGACGCTGTGATGGATACTCTGAAAAAACTCACACCATCCAGGTTTCCACACTGCCCACATTGTGTTGGACAGAAAAGGGAATTCTAACGTCACCTCCCATTATGTCAATGCTTTCGTGCTTCTCAATATGAGGCGGCTGCGTTTTCCTACATACAATTTTTGTTACTGGCAATCCGAGGATAAGAGCACAATGGGAGAACATTGTTACCGCCGAGAATCCACCCGAGCGGTTCCTTTCAAACATTTCAAGAAAACTTCCTTGATTTAAACATTTTGGTGCTGCTCTGTTACGTGCCAGTCCCTCATTTAGCTTATATATTGTTATTGGCTGGACCAGCGGGGTGGTGGTGTGATTGGTGTCACAGTTCTTCAGCCAGAGGGCCTGGGTTCAATTCTCCTTGACAGCCAAAATCCACCATGCTGAGGTGCCCTTCAGCAAGACCCAGAATCCATACCAGCTCAAGGAGAGCTGTTTTCAAGGTGGATTAATCGTTTGGTCAAAATGCTTGAATGAAATAACCTTCAGAAGGATAACTGACAAAAATATTTAGCGTTATCGGATACGTCTCAAGTTTTAGTGACTTTTGTCTTCAGTTTGGATGAGTGGAGGGCTCCACTCAGGGGTGCTCACGGAGCCCCAGGCCTTATCAAATCCCTTTGGATCGCTCTGAAAACGTGTTGCTGTCAAGCTCAATACAAAGGCAGCTTTTTAATTTCTTGAAAAGCTGACACTTGAGGTTCACTGACAATATGTAACCTCTGTACACAAAGACACATGCTGGAAAACGGTTATGCCTGTTCCTTTTGTTCTTGGGGAAGAGACCGGGTAGGCAGACCTCACGTTTTCAGCACATTTCAGGAATGTTCCTGCTCGGAGTTGTCCCTGGAGAGAAATGGACACCTGAAGCTGTCACTCATGGACGTCAATAAATAGGGAGCTGTGTAACAAGCTATTTTCACACACAATTGTTTCTCCACAGCCTCCACTGAGGCCTGAGCTAGAGGCCGAATTCAGACACTCCATACTCGATGAATTTTCCAGCTAAAAAATGGAGAGAGAGTTCCACTCTGTTGCAAGTGAAATGGGACATCATTTCAGGAACCTATGAATTTGGAATTAGCAGACTTCACTAAATACAGAAGGGATACACATTTTTATCTCCCTGGAGGCACCAACTTAATCCCAGAGCCCTATTTTTCCCACCTCAAATGGTGCCGCTGCGGAACATTTATATGTCTATATTCACACTTGTAAGTGTTTCTAAACAGTGCAACGTCTCCTAAGTAGTCTTTTGAAAAGCCTCAAAGTGTCGTCTTCGGATAAATGCTATTTTCTTTAGGCTGTAATGAATAGCACTTAAAAAGTCAATGGCTCTCGTACCGTATCAGGTTCTGGATCCAAAGTATTTTGGGGAACAATGAGCGAAGCGTCACAAAGCAAAAAGAGAGAGGCGAGCGGAGATGAGTAATGACCGTGTAATCTGCCTCACTCCCCATATTTACTCTTTCTCTGTTTAATTATCTTGTAACAGATGGGGTAAGCAGTGACATCCAACTCTGGTCCCACCCATTTGCTGTGTCTTTGTTGAGATATGTGCACCGGTCGGATTCAGGTGTTGAGAGGACGGTAAGTGCCCAGGTGCTGGATCATTACTGTCATTTTTCCTTGATGATATCATTGTGTCGCATTCTAACAGAGAAGATCCTTTATCGAGTGCATTATCCACACCGGCCTGCAAGTAAGCGGAGATCTCAATTATCAGCAGCATAAAGAAAGACCCAGTTCATTAATCATTCCCCAGGAATGACACAGACTCACACTTTCACCTACAAAGTCCATCAGTGTGATGTGTCACACTTACAGTTTCTCTGTGTATCGAAGATGCGCAGACATTTGGATTTCAGCGTCATTTAGCAAATACACTTTGGCTTTATTTTACTGTTGACGCTGTCAGAGTGTTGCCTGTTCAACCATGGTGTGTCTGTTTACTCAAAGTATTTAGAATAGCAAACATAAAGGCTTTCATAAACTCATTATCAGCTTACACCATATCGTGTTGCATTATTTGGGTGCATGGAATGAGAAAATGAAATGTTTTCAAACAAACCCGCTATTTTAATACCATATAGCAAACTCATTTTTATGTAGTTTTACTTAAGTTTATATTTATGTGTGAGATTTATGCACTGTATTAGCTTATCTCGACATACTTGAGAGTACCACTTGATATTTTGTGGGGGGTTTTGTTCGAATGAAATTATATCACAGCCCTGTAAAGAGGCCTTTGCTTTGTTATTGCGCTCTCATTGTCCCCTTTCTATACTTTGAATCTAAAATCTGATACAAGAGCTTTTCAGTTTTAAGTGCTATTCATTACAGCCCAGTGAAAATAGCATTCATCCATGGCCTCTAAAGAGAGAAAGCCTTTCAGTTTTCTGTCCCCGAGCCTCTTTTGCAGAATCTTTGCTTATACTGGCAGGATTTCTCACCAGACCAGCGACTATAAATATGACCCCTCTGAATGCCCACATCCTTACCCCTAAAATAAATCATGTGCCTTTCAGCTGGAGCAGAAACACGGCACCTACCAGGACAGTCCAGTCTGTCTAAACAAGTCTAATATGTACAATCTGTAAATGAGACAGGCAGAGTTCTCAGATCACTATCTCACAACACACACTCACGCACGCACACACACACACACTTGGAAACATCCACGGACAACAAACGAAAGCAATCCTCTGAAGTACCCTGGGAACTACGGATTGTTTGGCTCACCTCGGGGCTCTGAATAACTGGATGCCAGCTCGGGTCCAACAGGGCCCTGCCTTGACTGTCACTCCTAACTGTCGGCTGGACCGGCGTGTTCTAACAGAGAATAGGAGCCAGTGTGGGGACCGGGGGCACTGGAGCTCATCAGAGGGATTGACTCAGTCCTGCCTAGTCCCTCAACGCTGTGGGTCTGGCACTGTGTACAGGTGGAAAAGGGAAAAGGGTGAGTGGGTAATCATGAGGGTGTTGGCCCCGTTCTAGCCACACAAAACAGCACAGCCCACAACTATGGCCCTCTTACCAGCTTGTCGTGTGTGGTTCTTTTAGAATGTCATCACAGAATAACAGCAATGAGAAAAGCAGACAGGGAGGAAGAGGAAAGAAAATAGAAAAAAAGATTACATGTGCCCGCTGCATCCAAGTAAACGCACGTCAAAAGCACAGACTCCAGGCAAACCCTGCAGAGGAAAAAGTGTTTTGGTTTCATGGAAGACCAAAATTTATTCCTAGACGACAAAGTAGTGAGCAAATTCAATGTGTCACAGCGGTCAACTAAATATCAACAAGTACATCGTACAGTTTGTCTGTTTACTTCTGCGTCCTCGTTCGCGTGTGTACCCAAATGGCAAGTAAGCAAACACGAAAAACCAACCAGCGCGCAAAATGATTCACAGGGAACGACTGAGGAAACAAGCAGACAAATTCATTTTGACGTAAATCCCATTTGACGCTTTGCCAATCTGTCAAAGGCCTCACCCTTCCGCATTATCCGTTCAGTGATATTCTTTCCTTCCGTCTTTAGGTGAGCGCCTGTGTGGTGAGCGTTTAAGCTGGAGAGGGGCTGCAGTTGTTTTCTTTGCAAAAACACCTGTCTAAACAGCGGCAAAGCCAAGGGCAAGTCTCGCCTGTCAGCACTGGTGACAGCTCTTGACAAAAATTCAGCAGAGACAATTCCTAAGACATCCACTCAAGCGAAACAATGCACGTGTGCTGGAATGACCCGACGGTGTTGACCGACTCACCATTAGGTTTCAGTGTCGTTTGTAGTAATTCTGCAGCAGACGGTGACAATGAACAACACCTGTGTGGAAGCAGAATGCATTGTATATTTTCCCGAAAAGCTACCATCTTTGTTTCATTTGTTTTTGCAGTTGCATATTTATCTAATCCTTCTAAATACAGCGGTGGTTTCAGTAACATTGACTCAGCAGAAAAGGCAACGCTCCGAGCCACAACCCTCTTACAGTTGGGTGACAGCGACAAAAGGCTGAACTATTTAAGTGATTGATTAATACAGCTTACAACCAATTAATAAAGCCGTTTGTATCATCTGTCCAGGGTGGATTTAGGCGCCATTTCAGGGAAGATTTACTGAACAAAGACCAGGTGGCTCATTAGCTTCCAGAGACTTAGGGTTGCCTTTATAGAAGGGGATCTGTGGGGTAGTCAAGTTTCAGTTCTTATGCTTAAATTTCAGCACATGGTTCCTTAATCTGTAATGCCCTCATCAGCTATAGTCCAGTTCCCATCATCAGCCGCTCATCTGAGCACCTCCAGGGCCTGCTGCCGTTGGTTTGTGTTATCAGCGAGGGGTGAAAAATGGCAGGCCTTAGCACGATATACTCCAAGTGTCAGGCTGCAGCACGGCTAACAAAGGTTGAGTAATGAGAAAGGCTGCGTGCATTCAAAGAGCTCATATTTTGGTAAAACTATAGGACTGGATATAAACGTGGTTGTTACATTCATGGAAAAGTATTATTTCAGTCAATCACAAACGTCAACCGATTCTTTTCTTGTTTTCCACATGGCATTTTTATTTACAAACACAGCTGTGCCATTGTAACGACTAAAGATACACTTATAACTGTACATTGTGTGCCTCGTATGTTATTTAATATTTGATGATTTTCCTATGACATGGGACATATCACAGAGTTTGAATTTGTGACGTAAAGGTTGTTTTTACAGTACAGACATGCAGTACTCACGTGGCAGACATACAGGTGGAAACTAAGTCAAACCCCGGCCTGTCAATATGCTTATGAAGTCTGTGGTGTAAACATTTTCACACCATTGGTCTGAGGAGTCCATTTTGACAAAAGTGGTTTATGTTAGGGTACAGTGCAACATGTCAGCTCTCTTAACAATATACATCCTGTAAAATAGCCTTTGAAAATGTGGTAAAAATGAAGGTCCTATAAAGCATTATAAGTGTGACAGCCGTTCTGCAATGCAAACTTCTGTTCTATAACGGACAGTTAAATAAGGCTATGAGACCTAATAAACTGTTTTACATTTCAGGTGCTTAACTTGACACTTGGGTTCTTCCTGAGTCATATTCATCTTCCTTTACAAACTTTAACAGCATCTGAACGGTCCTTTGCCATGAGGATTTCTTCTGTTAATATCACATAGTGTAGAAATGTACATGTGCACTTTTATCTGGGGGAAGGCAAAACTATTTCAGACGTAGAGATAATACGGATATAAACTGAAGAATACAGCATATAAAAAGCTCATCTGAATTAAAGACTCTTTAACAGTGGAATTTATATATTTCTATGTCAATATTACATCATAGCACTACTACAACAAGCCCCAAATTGGCAAACAGAAAACATGAATTAATTTCATTCAATTACAGTACGTGAACATTTGTTTTCCTTCTGTTCATCTGAGAAGCATTGGGTTTATGCACCACAAACTCAGGACGTAGACATGACCCACTCATATAAGGACAAACACACATTAAGAATTTATAGTAGCAAATTCAAATATAGAAATTAAAATATTTAAATATTGTGTATGGCAAGAGACTACATCTTTCTCCTTCTAAATTCAGTTTAATATGTACACAAAATGAGTTAAATTACAGGAACTTAGTGAAAGCTGCATGTAAACTTAGCAAGAGCGAGGCTTTTTGGAAAAACACCCCACAAAAATAATTCCTGCTAAATATTTGAATGAAATCCAAGGCCTAGAAACGTACAGCCTGTCCTCGTCTCGCTCAGACAATTGACATACAAATACAGAAGACATACGAAAGTCTTCAGCGTGTAATATATCAGTATTTATATCAACATAGTGACATATTACAATACCGGGGTCCCCCAAATATCAGAAAATAAGGAATACTGACAGTTGTATTGACATCTTGCTGTGTATACACTGTATGTATGTGTGTGTGCTTGTGTATGTGTGTTGGAGGAGGTCACTGCACCGCACACATAGAGCTGCGAGGGGGGTTGACTGTCCTGGCCACAGGATCCTGACTGTAGTTCACAATGTCTGCCTTCACCACTCGCTGTAAACATGCAAACAGACAAAAACACACGGAATTCAACGAGCCACCATGGACAAAAGGCTTGGTCACTACAGTGGTGAGGCTGAAAAAACTCTGCCCAGACCTTTGGTCAAAAAAAGCCGACCACATTCAGAACCCTTCGGGAGTAAGATAACATTGTATTTTTGGGATTATGTTCCCATCAGCATAAGAATGGACCGTAAAATATTCTGTATGAGGCAACTTTTCAGCCCCTCGCCCTCATGTCAAGATGTTTGGCCACGTTTGTCCTAAGCCCATTGTGAGCCAGATTAAGGTCAAAGTGGAGTCACCATCATAGCCAGATTTCCCTCACTGCACCACTCTTAAAATATATATATAAATGTAAATTGTTTACATTCTGAATATGGTTTAACATGATTTACTTTCACCTCTATAACAAACTCAAAAAAGTGTGGTTAGGTTATTTCAGTCAGTTCGTGTCTCTTTCTAGAGCTCTTGTCTAAACTACACACACTAAATACCAGGACTACACTTTCTATAATAGCTACTATACAAACAGCTACTGTTTAAGAGTCCGACATACTTCCAACTACTGAATAGAACATATTTTGCTCTGCGCCGTGTTATCTTGTCTAATTGGGCCTTCATCCTGCGGGTAGTTCACCAGCTCTGCCTTCACGATCCTCTGACCAGGGTTCAATACATCAGACCAGAGGCAAGATGGACGAAAAAAACAAAGAAAGAATCAGATATGAGAGAGGATGGTAAAAATGAACAGAGAGGAGACAGGGACCAAGAAGGACAGAAGAGAGTTACAGAAAACGGTGAATGAAGAGTCATGGTATGTGAGATAAGTCAGAGACCAAAAGCAAAGCATGAAACAGCAAAGAGACAGAAAATGACAAATGATAGTCCTAGAAATAATACAGAAAACACTAAAAGTCATCTTAAAATCCTAATAAGTCTGATTTTCTACATCATAAAAAAGAAACTTCGCAGCTAAGCCCAAAATATGATTAAAATCTAGGTAGTAAGTGGCAATGACTGCTTTCAGTGCTTGCCATGCTTCAGACCACTTGGCTGAATCCCAGGCCCTGATGGCTGCCTGACAAACGAGCTGCCGAATCCTGGTGTCGGAGTCAGTGAGTGATCATTGGCACCACTATCTGATCTAGCAGACAGATGACCATGACAGAAAGGGCTCCCAGGCAAGATATAATATTGTTAGGGGTTGTGACCCCCATGTTCCCCTCTCTAAACCTGACAGCTGATAATGAGGCTTTGCTATACCCAGAACCATGACCTGCTCAAAGCCTCAGCTTTACATCCATAAAACAATCTGATTGTGTCCTTCTTTTCCATGTCAAACATTATACAAACAAGCACAGGGATCTGCACTGTTCTGCAGTGTTCACGTTTGGATTATGCTGTGAAATTGTGTGTGTTGGTTTGGACATTTCTAGTACAGATAAGAATCTGACACTGTTGGCAGTTATTGTTGTATTTATGGCTGTGACGATCATGTTTGTATCTTTATATAAAAGCACCAAAAAAACAAAACAAAATTGCAGACATCATCTTATTGTATTATTATACGATTAGGATCAAGTAAATATTTGAACTCCACACACAAAAGAATGCTGGAATACACTGTTTGCTGTTTTAGTCTCTCCTTGATGAGTAGACAGGATCCTGCCACTTGTCCTGCCTGATTAGCTGGATTTAAGCACTTTGCTTTTTTGACACAGCCATCAAGGGAGACGGGGACGAGTAAAGTAGATGGATGGCTTCATTAGTGAACGGTCACTTTTAGTTTGTCAACAGAGCTGGCATTTGTGAAGGGAAAGAGCTTGAGAATTTGGCCAGTCCTTCCCTTACATGCTCTCCCTTCTCTGGGGGTCCTGACCTCTACGTAGCCCCAGAGCTCATCAACCACTACCCAGCCAATGTGGCTCCAACTAGTCATATCAGACTAAGGATTAATGCTTCTGTGGGAGGTGACCCTGTAAATCCTACAGCTGCCAGCACTGGGTACTTTGGTCTGGTTGGCAAGCCTGGACCCTGTTTTAGTGCTGGACGGTGGGAGATAAAGCAAATAAATTAGACAGCCAAACCTAACCTTCTCACCCTTACAACTACCTACCTTTAACCTCTGACTTCACGCATTAATGTGGTCAATGTGGGTCTATTTGCAGATGGGCAGTGTCAGGTAGACCATCAGGAGACAGACATAACAAACAGATGTTTATGCAACTAATGTCCTTTACAGTGTGTGGTGACCTCCACTAACCTGACGGACACACTCTCCCTGACCTGCCTTAAGTTCAGGCATAGTGTTACACATTGCACTAGGAGAAAGACACTAAAGAAATGCTAGACACTTTCACTATTATACCAGTCAACTATCAATTAAAGTGCAAAATGATCTCTGTCTTGTCTGGTTTTAGGTGGGTGAAACACTTCCAACCAGACATACATTTAAAGTCAAAGTTAGAAACACGTAGGTCAATTATAATGTGGTTTAAGGTACAGCTGTAAAGGAATTCTGGTCAAATTTGACTTGAGTCTTGTGGCTCACCTGAGACTGTTCTATCTCTGCTTTATTGAGCTTCACGCCAAGAATTTCCGCAGCAATTCTCTGGAAACAAAGGTAAACCTGATGACAGATAAGAAAAATGTGGACATGAAAAATTAATCAACAAGGTATACAAGCTGGAATTCTCTGTAGTTGCAGTTTTTCTTTTGCTTAATTAAATCTGGCAATGCGGTCATTTATAGAGTGAAATGATACGAACCGAATCCCCAGTCTTGGCTGATACAAACTGACTGATGAGGCCATTCTCTTGGCAGAAGCGCTGGTGTTTGTCAGCTTTCACTGTCCTCATGTGCTCCAGGTCGACTGTGGATGAAACACAGCGTGACGTGTCAGAGGATACACAGAGGGGACAGGACTCATAAGGTGGTCATACACTACTCTCACAAGGTTAACTGTCACATATCTTGACCTAAACACAAAAGATAACAGTTTACACTCGAGTTAGAATTGGGCATCTGCCTTGTGTACAGGGACGTAGCACCTGAAGGCGTGTTCAAACAAAGCATAAGTCAATTGTTATGTTACTTTTAAATCGAGATTTATTGTCCATTACTACTTAGACACTTAGATACTTAGTTAGATTTCAGTTCACGAAGGACTCATCTCAGGGGGTTTGAGAGTGGAAATCAATTCAGTCCCCCCAAGCTTCCTTTCCCAGCTGGTGTTAAAGTTTGATGTGACACATTCCACAGTGTAAGCCAAAGCCTAGTACAGTTGCACCCTGGAGCCATGCACCTCTATTTGACCTGAAACAGACAAATCGGCCCAGCTGTGGAGACACAGCTAAGCAACAATACTGACCGAAGACTTCAGGCTACACTCCCAATCACTGCGTAGATTGAGAAAACTGTTTGACATATTAGTGTCCCAGCCTTAAAGGTGGGCACATGGACCAAAGAACTGGGTCTGTCAACTTCATGCTGATTTACTGCAAGTGTACAATGACAGCGCCTTCCTTTTTAGCTATTGTCGTTGTGTCCCTGTACATTCGACTCCTGTGCAGTGATACTAGGGCTTTGCTTCTCTCCTTCCTCAGTATGGGGTCATGACGGGGTCGCTAGAGAAGGTCACCTGGGGGTCTTGCTGCTGAAAGCAATAGCTTCCCTCTTTATTTCTCGCTTTGTGTGAAAAGGCAGCCACGCCCGGTACATGTCTATGGTTAGCTGGAGGAGGTCAGGCTACTGTACGGTGTTGCGTTTCTCCCGTCCCCCCGAGTTTTACTCATTGTGTGAGGTTTCATTGAAGTTGTCAAGGATTTACCCCGTTCTCATGCCCCTTGGTGTGTGTGTATATGCGTGAGTAAGGGAGGATAAAGCTAGAAGCAGAGAAAGAGACAGATACATAGCGAGGGAGAAATGTAAACACAGCCCTAATCCAGTATTATTAATACCTCAGTAAGTCATATGACCCAAAAATGTTAAAGGCCAATCCACGGAGACAAAAAATACATTTGGTGAGACTCATTTCAGACTAAAAAGAATATTACCATCATCAGAAGTGACATATAAACACAAACCTTTCTGGTCAAGGGCAGACACTTTTACATCTACTCAGTGTCCAGAGCAGACTGTCATGTCTCTGCCCATACATAAACAAAGCTGTCTCATAGGCGTCAGCAGGTTATTAATTCCAGTCATTAAGAGCGGAGGTACCCGGCATGCTACTAGAAGTAAACACTGCTAATCTGTTGGATCCTGCACACTTGGGAAAGTTTATCAATCATGTGTCACAGTCAGATTAGCCAACATTAACATAGTGGCTCAGGGGTAGAGAAACAGCAGTGGGTTACTGTAAAACCTATGATGTGTACCAGTGAATTAAGTTTCTCTGTGCAGCTCTAATAAATATGAATACAAAAGTAAATTGTGCAATTGGACATTCGAATCAAGTAGATTGGAAATCCAAAGGGAAGAAGTCCAAGACAGGAGGCAGGAGTCCGACAGACAATAACACATTATCTAGTTAAAGAGTGATTAAATACACTGCTCGTATTATAAATTCTGCAAATATTCTTGATAAGGTACCTGTGAACAAATACTTATCTCTCTTCAGTCACAAAATAATAGGTTGGTCCACATTCTGAGCAGAATTTAGCAGCATGTGGCATCCGTCTGTGTACTTTGAATATAAGGCTAATCCCATAGTTTTAGTGTTTGGCTCCATTTTTCTCCCTAATGTACCCATTTCTACTTATCAGGTTGAAACAATCTTCCTTCGATGATCTGGTTTCCTTCCATTTATGTCAAACTGTACATCAGCTTAACAACCCCTAGGAAGTGACTGCAAACACGAAATAAACTGTTTAGGCCTCTGAGCGCATAGAGATAGTGGAGAGGATCATCACTCGTCGAGACAGATAGCCCTCCCTCGCTGCGGTCACCATCAGTGTTTATTTAAAAGGTCTGCACGTCATTGAGGTAAATTACAAGACAACCGTTAGAGTAATATCTGTTGGACAAATAGGCTTTTACCGTAAATAACTGGTTTGTTATAATGTTGACCTATTACATAAATGGGAACAAATGAGAAGAATACACAGATGTTCCTACCCAGAAGTTAGCACAGATGTCAGCTTAGCTCTTTCATGGAAAGAATCCTCTCACTGGCAGGCCCAATTATCCTGGAGCCAGACAGATTCGAATAGGTTATTTTTATGTCACTGAAAATTTAACATCATTAGGGAAGTTGGATGTGCTGGATCTGTCTGAAGCAGCTTTTAAACCATTACGTTTGCTGGGTCACCATCCTTAAAGACCACGTATGACAACAAGTGCCAATGTTTGAAATAAACTGACTGAATTAGATGCCTTTTTGGAACTGTCATACATGCTTGCATGCTGCTACAATGTCATTTAATACCTAATCTTATGAGCATTAGACCAAAGGTTTTCATGAGCAGTGAATGTCTTGAAAAATTTACTTTTCCCTAAAAAAATATTCAGATAACACCTCTGAATAAATCATACAACAGTACATAACTCACAACCTTATTTGTACAAGTGACATGTTCAAGGATTCAGCATCAGTGTTTTTACTGATAATAAAATGTGTAATGTCTAGCAGCATTCCCAGCACCCAGATGATCTATCTATCAGAAATGCATTGCCTTTAGCCTTTAGAACAACCCAGAACAAGTAGTTTTGTGAGGACCTTAATCCTTAATAGTTCAGAATGCAAAGCTGACTCCATCAGACCTGTTGCATTTAGATTAACAACAAACATAACCACTAAATAAAACAATAAAGCAATAGACACAGGGAAGACATGGGAGCATTGGTATACAAGCAAAGAGAAGCACAGCTCTTCATCACAAAATAACTATAAAAATCTAACACTGAACGATAATTCCAGGGTAAATTTAACATTTATGTCTCAACAATATGCTGCAACCATTTGTTTATCCTTGGTGGGTTACAGTTCAACTGAGTTGGCTGCTGGGGACCAATTGGAACAGTTTATCTTACAAGCAACATCCAGAGAATATTCTTGACATAACACAGTTAATTGCCAACAGCCTCATTTAAACTAAACAGCAGTGGGGAGAAATGTGTGGACTGTGTGTGTGTGTGTGTGTCTGCGTGGTAGTGGTAGTGGGGTGTGTGTGTGTTGTAAGAGACTTGGGGCTCTAAGGGGTCATATCCCGTTAAGTGAGAGTTACAGGGCTGAGGCTAATCAACCCCAAGGGAGAACGTATCACCTCCAACATTACCTCACAGTATGTCTTTAAGATCCTGCGTAGAGAGTTTCCCTCCCAGTCACCTCAATGAAGGGAAACTCGAGAATCAAGAGACTGTTGTGACCCCATGGTGCAGGGAGGGATTACCGCACAACTAAAACTCCACACAAACATCAAATCAGATTGATCAATTTTATGTCCGGACAAAGTGTGTAAGCACCATTATCCTCAAGAAGAAAATTGAAATCTCATAAGATGACTATCATCGGTTCTATTACAGAAAATAACTGCTCACATTTATGTCTTACAGCAACCTGGTTACTGTCAAACCACAGTAATGTTCCACTTTTTCAGCTATTATATATGCAGCTATACATTGGTGTGACACATCAGATTAGGGAAAGAATAAACCAGGCATGCATTAAGCATTCACCAGGAGACCAAACGTTCCAAAAAAACATATTTTACATTTGATGAAAATCGTTTTAAAGTTGAAACACAATGACAGAGATTTGTCATTGTGTCTCACATTGATACCCAAAATGCCATCTAAACAATAACCATTGCATGATGAAATAATTTCAAGCTTTTAGACAACATTTGGCTTAATGTTGAGTGACAATGAGGGCTTTCATAGCTTCTATAGGTCCAGATTAAATTCATTATACCCCAAAAAGATGCAATGCAAAATAAATCAGGGTTATTGCAACTGACATTTTATTTACCTTTAGATTTTTAGAACCAGATACAGGGAAAGGCTTACAACCTTACAAAGTCAGTAAGAGTATAATGAATCATTTTAAGTGTGGTGTTTGATTGAATTAGACACCGATTTGACTCTCTCAGCAAAAGTAGCGATAAAACTGCTTGTGGAATTCATGTGAATCATTTAAATGATTGGTTCCAACTGTTTCACATCACTTTGAGAGCTCATAAAAGCTGGGTGTTGTGAAATATCAAGGGCTTTACTGCTTTAGATCAGAAATAAATCATCCAGTACAATAACATTATCCCAGTATTAAATATATGAACAATTTGGGTTTTCAATTCAGAATTATCACAAGTATTTTCTTGACTCTAAGGACACTGCAGGCTTTCAGAGGTAATTGACCATGCATGCACGCTCTTGCACGTTTTATTCTTCAATGGTGTAACAGTGTAGGTTTTGTTTACAGTAATGTTTATTTTACAAGGACTGTAACTTCTAAATTTAATGCAAAAATTGCATGAACCTGAAATATTTGAATAACCAGTACTGAAATATTACCCATAGTCTTAATATAGCCTCTTACATTTATGGACAGCATAAATCCATCATCAGTACAAGTTCATAATACCATCAATCATTAATAAATCCTGTATTGCTGTGCTAATGATTGAACGCTGTAAAAGTGGATCTATTAGACCACAATTTATAGTGCAAATCATTTCAAGTAATCAATGTAGTAAGTTACGGTAAGGCTTAAGTATAAGTCTGAAATATTACATGATTTTTTAATATAAAATGGAGGACAGAGTTAGTACAAACAGATGAAGGGCTGTTAGTAGCCTGGTGTTGTCAAGGTGAGCGGGGCCCGTGCAGGAGTCCTCTGGGGAATCCTGACAGAGACAGAGCGTTCTTTGTGCTCCAGTGCCCCTGCCCCGGTGGGCTGAAACGGGCCAGGACCGTCAGGGGACTAGCTTTCCACTAGGTCAGAAGTGTTCTGTCGACAGCTCATTGATCACAGCTCATCTTGTCATTTGATCGTTCCTCATGACACAGTGTGCGGACACACACGCAGGCAACATGCACATACATCCATGCGTTCACACTTTATAACGTAATCAGATACTCTGCACTGGCTAGTAAAACAAGATGGTCTTCCTCCTTGGTCGGAGGGAGTAAACAGTGAGTGACCAGCAGCAGTCATAGAGGCGGCTGGAGCACCGCACCATCATTGCTACAGTAAAACCTGGGGCTGCAGGCCTTGCAGGCTGGGTTAAACGGGCTCCCAGGACTCATGAAAAGTGAACAAAAGGCCCAGTTCTGAGCGGACCGCACAAGTCGCTGCCCAGGGTTTCACTGGCCATGTCCTCCAAGCTCTCCTGTTGCTGTTAAACTAAGTGGACTTTTATGGCCAAGCAGTAACACACGCCACTGTAAAGCAGCAGCATAGCTATGAGCTTTAGTAATGATATGGAGCACAGGGGACCGTTCATAATTGTACACGACGCATTGCTTTAAGTCATTTCATAATTATAGTCTAACAATGAATTTCAATGCATGGGCTACCCTACAAATTTAAACGCTGAAGCCACTGTGAACTGTGACATGGAAAGAGAGTTCTACTTACAGCTGCCTGAACAAACAAAAAGTAGAAGCATGAGTGGGACTCAAAGACAGTAAAATCATATTTCTACCAACAGTAGAGTACATTTTGCAAACAAGGACAGAACGCTGACTGATAGATTTAAGTCACATACAGTGTATGGCCATGAATCCAGATCAATTGGTTATTTACCCAACCCTGTGTCTGCAAGGCCTCTTCCAGGAATTCCTCCGTATCAATGTTGTGGAGCAGTGAAGAAATAAAGTATAGCCTGAGCATGATGAGGGTTCCAGGCTGCTCTCAAGTCAGGTGGCTAAGCTGTGCTGTGCAACTCAAATGGCCCATGACTTACCACACAAGAAGGCATGCGAAGACTGATCATCTCCTGCATGTGCAACAATATTTGCTTTATGGATGGCTAAAATGAATGAGGATTTTCCATGTTTCGACAGGCATGAGAGTCTAGAGACATCAGTATAAGGACCAGAGCTGGGTCAAATAGCCATCGCAATTAAAATCTTTTTAAATTAATTTATTCCTTGTGGAGTAACAGATCGGATCGGATAACTTGTAGAGAAACAATCACCTATTAGACAACGCTGTAGGCTAAAACAAATGATAGTGAGTATTTAAAAATTACACAGATCTTCTGTGCTGTTTCCTACTTGGCTATCAACCACAGTGTGATACAGCTGTAGTTCTTCATTCATCCTTGGCCTCGCTGTAACCTGAATTGCCACATCCCATCTTTTCCAGACTTACAGTAAGAAAGTCCACTACAGCCAATGTGGTTACTGAAACAATTTGATACACACCTCTAGCCTGACCCCTTACGTTCAATAAAATCTGAAAGGAATGGGAAACACTGGATTTGCTGTAAACTGTAAACATTCCTGATCTTTACCCAACCATACATCATGCTTTACTAGGCCTATATAGAGTACATATAGTGTGTGTATATTTATATATAAATATAAATAAATGTTTCACAATGTCCAACCTGTGGTCATGCTCCATACAGTGCATAGACACTGCTGACGTGTTCATCCCTTCTATCAGGGGAGGGGAGGGGTGGGGGTGCCGGGGCAAGAGTACTGGGCTTTTGTCCCACCACATGTCTATTGTGGCTAAACCTTTCCCCTGGGGGCAATTAGGACCTTTTAGTTTGTTGTAAGAGGACCTAAGTACGAGTGGGTTGAGCCAGGAAAAACATTTTTGAGCTAAACCAAAAACAGAAGCACATTGAGCTCCTCTGCGCTCCCGGATTTCTGAGCATCTCTCTATTAAGAAATGTGCAGGCCTACATTGAACAGACAGGAACTGTGGCAGCTTTACAGGGTCAAGGAGGTGATGGGGGTGAAAGAGCCGAGGACGGGAAAAAGCTTCAACTCCACCTCTGCCTTGCCAAGAGGGCAAACAACTCAAGACCAACAATGTTGGTGGCAAGGACATGCTTCAAGAGAATTAGAGTAAGGAGAGCTCTGTGTTTCGTTTCAACTTTCTCATGGCTGGATAGAAAACTGGGGAGAGAGAAGTGCGAAGGGTAAAGGTATGCACTGAGATCTGCTGTAGCGTGCAGAAGGCAAACACGTGCATGTTGTTTGACACAACAGGGACACAGAGCCAATGAAAAGACATTACTGTAAGTAAAGGCAGCTACAGCAGAAGTGTTGGTCTACACATGTGAGAGATAAGCGTTAAAAGAAGGTCTGAGTGTGTGAATGAAAGAGTTAGGCCAATGTTTGCGCAGGGATGAAAATGAATGCACACGTGTGTTTGAGACATGGTGCAAGATAGAGATTTAGACAAGAAATGAAAAACAGTCAAAGGTAACTTAGTGTAAAAGTTCTTATTGTGCGGGGAAGTTATCTCCCTGCTGAAGGGAACGTTTCCCATGGCAGGCCTGAGTGGATCAGCAGTGAACAGTGTTAGAACCCCTGCGCAAAAAGCCATGAGTGATGAGGAGGGGTTAAGAGAACTGAACCCATTTAAGTCACCCAAATAAGGGCTGTACGAGCCCATGATGGATGCTGTGGAGTTCCTGAGGGAAAGAGTGCTGGCAATGGGAAGGGTGATGGGTAGGGAGTGAGCAGGGGTCCTGTGATCCTGTCTTAATAAAAACAAATTGGTTTGATAAACGACTGAATCAAGTAAGGCTGCATAAGCTTAATGTCTTCAAGAAATATATGGACTAATTTCAAATATTAACATCAGCCAGTAATGGGAGCAATTTGAAAATGTCAGTTGACACATTTAATAACTCTGCAATGTTGATACATACAAAAAATATGCAAAATATGCCATAGTTTGCTATCGGTGAGTTCAAATAATATCTGATCTAGAAGAATGCCGTTAAGAATCTCCATAATGTTGTTGTTATTAAGCCAAAAGCAACAGAATTCATGCTTTACAACCCTTTTAAGACACATTGCACTTTTTAGCCTTTTTAACTTTTTTAAGAAATGAAACACTTGAATGTCGGAGTAGACGACTATAAAACACACAAGTATTTCTCCTGTGAGAATCTTGTGTACCATTCAGTGTTACACTGGACTGCACTGTAATAAATAGTTATAGTATGTTTAGACAGACCAAGAGCTTAGCATTCTTCCATTGACCATGTGTCCCACAAACTCCACGTCTGTGCCTATAGGTGCAACTTTCTATGTGTCTGTTCAGGAGCATGTGCAAGCGCTTGGTTAAGTAATTGTGAGCACACGTATAAGCCCTCAATAAAACATTTCATTGGCTTTCTCTCTGAATTGTTACAAGTAGTGCCATTATTTAACACAGGGCTCTGGGCAGCATGTGCAGGGCAAGCGGGTGCTGCACACTGGTGCTTAACAAGCACACTTAACCCCAGCCGGCCATGCTAAGCCGAAGAAAGGAGAGGTTGTTCCCTACCTGTGACATGGCACAGCAGAGTAGTCAGGTCAGGGTAAGGAGAGAAGGGGACATCATTAATGAACCAGTCTGCTCCACAGGCTCAATTACCAGTGGGTAATGAAGACAGAGTTCAAATTAAATTAGAAGGCAGGCATGGGGTAATTCTGCGAATTCAAGCTCAAATGTATCCGGTATAGACAGTACATAAATAAGCCAAATAGAGCTGCATTTGATTGTAGCCTCATCCATGTTAACTCTGCTGATTTGCTAATGCTATGAAAATGTGAAAGATTCTGAAGTACTCTAACCGGTCTTTTAGTATCATTGAAAATATTTTGGTGGTCACAAACGTGTTGCCAGATTCAGTCGAACACCATGGGAACCACGTAAAGGAAATATCAGTGCTGTTCGTTGGAGAATAATATGTATTCCTATACACAGCTTATTGTTGATGTGAGCCGACTTCCCATGTTGGGAGAAAAAAACCCTGTGAAACTTAAAATGTTTTTGTATTTTTGGACAGAAAACAAAACCAGAAATGTCTGTGTGGACAATTGCAGCATTAGCCAGATTAACTCTCTCTCTTCGAGCTCCCTGAAAAGAAGGGAGTCCATGGGAGGGTTTGGGGATTCATAAAGTCTTACAAGGTAATTGATTGCTCCTGGTGGGGCAATCTGTGTGGGATTTTGTTTTTCTTTTCTTCACGATGTAGGAGCCGAAAAACACACACACACAGTCATTCTCAGCCATACAGGCATTAGGAGGAGAATGACTCTGAGTGTGGCGAGGAACCTGACAGCGGGATGTATACTACTTAAATATTACAGTACACACACTCACCCACACAACCAAGACCTAGCCTAAATACAGAGGCGCCCACCGTTAAAACCAGAGCATTAGTAGATGCAACGGATGCAAAGACAAGAGAATCTGCTCTAGACAGGCGAATTAAACCGTGACCTATGGTCCCTGTTGAGTAACATTAGCAAGAGCTTCCTGTGTGCAGGCACCATTCTGTTGACCGTTTATCATTGGCCGTGAAGGTGGACAGTCATCATTACACACACGCACACCGACGCCTCACTTTACAATAACACGGCAGCAGCCATGACTCCACATCTGTCAGGGGGATGTTTAAAAAGAGTCATCATTATTACTCTTTATTTTGGAGATGGGTGGATGGGTGCAGGCTGATAGGGGGAGCGGCTGGAGGAGACTCGTCTGGTTAACGTCGACTTTGTCTCTTCTCCTTAACCAACATGATGGGACAGGAGCACAAGCTTGAGCCACGGGGCAGACGGGTACTGACTGGGGAGGAGGTGGGGGGGCACAGATAAGAAGTGCCCTAGGTCTGTTGGCCCAGGGGATCTTAAATCATCTTCAGTCACGCCCCAGAGTGCACAAACATCAGCATTCCCATCGCTCCAAAAGCTCACTTTCTTATCTGTCTTATCACACTGATCAATTATCTTGTACTCTAACAAACACATCTGCTACAATCAAACACTCACTCCTCCACACATAAACACAGACAAACACACGTGACATGAAATATGCAGAGTAAAAGAAAAAATACTATTTAATGTGTTGTAGATAACCTACATAACATTCGCAACACCTCAGTCCAACAGCGGATCGTTCATAATTTTTTCAAAGTATTTCTACTCCACACTCCACCCTGTCAGTCTATAAGTGCTAATGAAACTGATGAAATTCACAGAGATTGCGTGTGTGCGCTCGTGTGTGCATGTAGGCGTAGCACTCACTTTTGTTGCCTACCAACGAGATAACAGGCTGAATATCAGACTCCTCGTTACCCTTCTTGACCATGCTGAGCCAGTCCTCCAAATCTTCAAAGCTTTGGTAGTTTGTGATGTCATAGACCAGGAGAACCCCCTGTAATTGAGAAAGAACGTCAATTCAGTCATCAGATTCAGACTTTGGGACTCTTTGTTGCAAGTGTTTATATTCAAAACCATGGGTAAAATTGAGTGAGCAATGGAACAGTAGGTGGCACTGCTCCTCTTCCCAGTGTGTGTAAAGGACAGACAGAAGGGTACTCAAAAATTCAGCACTATTGTAACCTGTTTCACAACATGCAGCTTCATATGTAAATATTAGTTTGAACATAAAGCGTTCCCATTTTAAAAGGCTAATCCAAGTTCACTGTAGAACAGTAGTGAGATTGGGTCACTTAACATCTTAGCTTAGCTTATCTTTTTTTTTAAGTCATTATTAGATACTGGAGAGGTGGGCAAATTCTAACAAATTAATTGCAAAGCACAGATGTCAACTGATCTAGTTTGGACTGTTTGTAAGCTCCACAAATAAATTTGTGCAGTCGAAAAGTCACTGGCTTTACGGCATGATGCAACAAGACTGTCTCTACCGAACGGGCATCTTTTGCTTTGTGTTCAGCAGACATGTACTGTCACAACATCCAAGGTTGGTGACGACAGCTCGTGACTCCGACAATTATTTGCCGTCTCTCTGAAAGGCCATGATTAATTACTGTGCACAGCACAGCGCTGAACGATAAGTGTGAAAGTTCCATGAAGCACTACAGGGAAACTCCCTCAGCAAAGTCTAACAGAGCGGTAGTGATGTACTGCACAATGTCTTGCTATTGGAGGAATGAGATAGTAGCGGAAGTAATGCAGACAATGCTAATATGATACCTGACAAACTAGCTATAAAAATCAACCATAACACCAAAATGATGGCCGGCTAAGCCATGGCAGAAATGAGTGGTATGGTCTCACAGCAACACACATTTTGTGCGGGTCTCATCAGATAAACATGTGGACGTAACCATGGCTGCAACCAAGCTGCCTCTCAATCACGACAGTATCTGATTGTCCCTAAAGGACCCTCATCTTAGAGCAAAATAGCTACCTGTGCATACTGCCTTGCTAACACACATGTACAAACTAGTATGCACTGGCATCAATTAGTGTTTACAGAGAGGGCTCAGCAGCTGTTTTAATGAACGTACTTTTAGATTTTCCATTTAACAATAATAACAAAAGCCTTCCATGAGAGGTACGAGTAAAGAGATTTTTTAGTGTAGTACTCCAGGTTGCCAGCCAAGTATAGATTCAGATCAAATATAGTGGATTTTAAACATTCTAGTTGAGTCATTTATTAGTCATTTAATATTTTTAATTTCATTTAATGTGGAATTAAATTAACCGATGAATTCTGAAAATGTGTGTTTAATTGTAGCATTTTGTTTTAGGTTTTGTTTAGATTTTTTACGTTTTTTTTAGCTTAGTGTATTGACCTTTAGTAAATTATCACCAATTATTGAGTCAAAAGCAGAAGAGCAAAATGTAAAAAGTAGAGATAGACAGGACATGTTATTTTTACATCTCTATTTGACCTGCTGAACTCTCTGTCTATTCAGATGACAGTTTATTATGATATGGCCCCAGAGGGAGGGAGTGGCAGGCTCTGGATGGAGCTGCCGAGGCTGTAATAATAAGCCCAACCACAATCACCAATACAGACCTATTTGGGAATTGAAACTAATTCTTCCTTTGCTGATTTTCTTTTTTTAACCATTGCGACAGGCTACACCAGTTGGTGTGTACACTTACAAATTCCCTATCCTTCCTGAGACTGATGGAGTCCAAAGACATTTAGGTATTTTCATGCATGTTGGAGAACAAGCAGCGAGAGAAGACTGAGTCTAAGTTTGTTTGTGCGTGTGTATGGGCATGCATGTGCGCGCTTGTTTGTGTGTGTGTTAGTGTTACCGTACATGCGCTCCGTATACATATTTATCCAGCATTTTCCCTCCTAGCGTTTGGCCTCCGATGTCCCACACCTGCAGGGTCACATTCAGATTGCCTAAAAAAGAGAGAAAGAAATACCCCCAAATCAAAAGCACTGAGAGACATCTTTAAAGCAATAAATGTGCATAAACCCAAAAAGAAGCATTAATGTTTTATAGATTTTATTATGATATATTTATTTTCTCCAAAATAATGCTTTTGTCATTCATACATAAGACTTTTGTTTTACTTTACATTTACTCTTTTGTAAATTTAAACTATTTTGCTGTTTCAGTTTAACCATGCTCACGATCCTATGAAAATGACAAGTCAGCTCTAACTCAAACTCACATTTTGGTTGATGAATTCTAAGTCATCTGCCGATGTAGATTATGGAAACAATAAATCAGCGAATAATCTTTCATGCTCAGTCCTCTTGCCTGGCAGGTCACAGACACCTCACATCCAACAATATCCAGGACCCGAGATTAAGGTGGATGAATAGGTATATGTACCCCTAATTTAAACATTCCTAATACCTGGCAGCAAAAAATAGCTCTTATTAGCCTATGAAGAACTGTTTGCATAATGTCGTATCCTGCCAAGTTGGGAAAAGTGAGGAGAATTACGGCTGTTAAGGAAAATAGCAATAATTAAACACAAAATAAGAGGGGAAAAAGACTCTTGTTCTAATGCCTGTGGACAGAGAAAGAAGGGGGGGAATGAGAGGGAGACAGGCACAAAAATCAAGTCCAAATAAATATTTTCTTCCTCTGGAAAATGAAAGGGGTGGTTGAAAAAAAAAAAAGATGAAGAAAAAGAGAAGGAGGGTGGACCAGACAGCGAAGAGTTTATGTTGGTGTGATGAGGGCCCTGAGCTGGGCTGGAGCTGCGATGGGGAGCTGAGCATACACTGTGGACACGCCTGGACGACTCACTGCTTTAAGAAGTCCCCTTAAAAAGCAGGGGAAGGAAGCACTGAGGTTCACAGTCACTACATCTAGACTATACAGTGTCAATGTAAAGGAACACATAAGGAGTGCAATGAATCACGGTTGCTTGGTGTTATGAGGAGCCATCCCCACCCATCCTCCATGCTCAGATATTCACATTCACTTTATTTATCTTTCAAATATTCAAGCTGACTCAACAGCCTCGATCTTTTTTTTTTTTTCCCCTGCTCGTGCTTTGCGAGAAGTAGAAGCTGGCTGCACTGGTGTCCGCAAGAAATGCAAATTGATAACAAGATCTCTTTCGCAATCTGACATAGAGCCGATGCATACAGGATACCATCCAATGATTAAAGGTTTTTTTATTTTATTTTATTTGTAATGTCTCCTCACTGGTTTGGCAGTGAGAAGACATCTGGACATGGTATTGTTATAAAAAGCACACACAGAGGAGGCTGTTGTGTGCCAGTCGGCCTCGCCTCACCTCTCCCCGCATTGGAAAATGTACATTAAGTTTGACAAGCTGGGCCTTCATGGCAAAAGGGGCCAACGCTGACTATAGGCTACTCTCCCCCCTGCTGCAAGAGACCCTTACAACCCCACAGAGACCCAGAGAGCCACACAACCTCTCCAATAGAAAGCAAAGTTTGAGACCACCCAACTCGCAGAGCCACCCTCCTCTTCATCAGCTCATCAACACCCAATTCCCCAGAAAATGGGCCATTTAACAACTTTGGTGTTGAACCAGAGCTGTAACTCCTAAATTGATATAGCATATTTAAAGTAAAGCAGAAATCAGTGATCAGTGATACGATTAAAAGCATTTGTTCACATTCATATTAAAGAGCGAGTCTAGCATATGCTTATGGTTGGCTCTTTTCATTCTGACTCCACCACAACATTTTTGGGGGTTTAGTTCTCCTAAGTATCATAACCCGAACCTGAATGAAAATAGCATACTTCAGCCAACTCACAAATCAGCATAACTTTTACTTTTAGCACTTAATTTGCCCTTGCTTAATGTTGTTTTATTAGTAATGAAAGAATAGAGGCACTTTGCAGATGTTTTGGAGCTTAGGCCTTGGCAGAGTTTTAGAAATGCCATTTCGAATGCAGAAAATTCCCATTTCATATGTTAGGAAGTCGGAATGGAGTGCACTTGTCTAAATATAGCATTAGTCAATAAACATTTATTTTACAGATCTAACGGGGATACAGAGCGTGGCTTTATTTCAGTGGGTTGAACATAAACAAATACGAACATGAATGTTTTATGTGGTGCAGGACAAAGATCAGTTGAACCTGGGAATCAACGATATGAATATAAAATGTTAATGTATTTACTCTGTACTGTGCCCACAGAATTATGAGTAAGGCTTGCCTGTTTGGACATAAACTGTCCATTGGCCTGGTGGAGTAAAAAAGGCTTTCTGTTTGCTCTAGAGAGAAGAGCTTTCAAAGTGAATAAACCTGAGAAGTCGCAGACACTCTACAATAAGGAGCTACCAAAAAAAGACACATTCAAACTCAGAAAAACTAAATGGAAGGACAAGAAACTGAAAAAATATGAGGAATATATATATATATATACACACATTAAACTGAATATGTAAATCTGAGGTGAAATGAAGTGAAAGAAACAAAGTAATGTTCAAACAAATGGCAGGCCTCTAAATTAAAAGTTAGATAAATATTGTGAATCTGGATATCCTAAATATTTTATTGGATTAAGAAGACTAAAATCCGCAGCTACTTGCTTGCACAATATGTAAGTCTGAGAACAAGCGGCCACTCCCAAAAGATTATGAAGGTGTCTCACCTGGAAGGCTTATTCTCTTCAGAAAGAAATCCAGACCGATGGTTTGTTTGTACTGCTTCCCAAAGGCCTCCTGTGCAAACCTGGTGGCGAGTGATGTCTGTAACAGAGACACAAAGGGAGAGACGCACAGAATGAGAATGAGAGTGCCAAAACACCTTTACGGCAATCAACAAGGACAAAACTGTGTCATTCAAACCAGCTAAGTGTTTTAAAAAGAAATGGCCGTGAGCATAAAGAAGAAACTCTGATTCTGTGCTCAAGTTTGGACGAATATCCAGGAACTCATTCAGATAGACACATACACACAAAACGTATAAAGAAAATGGCTCAGTGCAATGGTCAAATTGCAAGATGCTGCAAAACTCCTTCCAGGGAAAATATAAGTGCTTCCTGGGAAAAAAATTGGGTTTTTTTTGATGGTCAGCAAAGCTGCTTGAGTGCATTCCGTAAGAGAGAAAAACTTTTATTTCATTCACATTGACTACATGCCAAACAAAGCTTTCGCAACATTTTCGAATATTTTTATTCAAAGCAGTTACAAAAATACAAGCTTATAATTAATCATGTGACTCTTTTCCCAAATAGCATACAGCAATAATTCTTGGGTAATGTAATGTTGAAAGTGTGCTCTCTAGAACATTAATTTCATCGTTATGAATCCATTTTTAAGCACCTTCAAAAACATCACGATTGACTGGAAGGTACGCTGATGTAATTGTCTGCCTCCGCAGCCGTCTCACTACTCGGCTACGGTTGTGACAGTAAAAATCGGCGTGAATTACAAAAACAGGTGTCGGACTATGTGTCATGTCTCCAGACTGCAGACCCAATAATTGCCACAAATTATAAAACTTCCATCACTGTCACTGTCGTGTTTGAGGAGAAAAAAATAGCATGTTAGGGGCTCTCCTGAAATCCATGGGAATTCACAGCGCAGACTTGACATGCCAAGTTTAATTCATTTTGATGGATGAGGATAAGTAAAAAAATGAAGTGCTGGATGTCTATTAGCTATCTTTAGAGCAGTGTGCTTACATAAACACAGCAGAGACCTGAAGCAATGGGATTCCCTGAGTGTTCATGTGGCAGCGAATGCATTTTAATGCGATACTTGACAATCACCCAGGGTTAGAGGATTTGAAGCAAATTCTTACTTTCAATCCACTAAGCCTAAGTTCAGCCTATGCTCTTATCTGCATCTGCTTATATTCACAAGTACATGTTCACCTTTAACCAAGTACTGTTTCATATAAAACTAATAGAAAACAGAATTAATGTTCAAACAAGTATATATGGCATTATACAAAAACAATAATGGTAATAATAGTGGTAAAAATAATAATAAACAATAATAATAATAATTAATACCAAATTGTTTTATCCAATTTACATTATATTGCCTCTTTTGGCTTCCTTGAGACACCAATTTGTTTTCAGGAGGAACACCATCATATTTATCCCAGTTTAGATATGTATATAGATATGTATGTAATCTAGATCACATCCTAAAATATTACATATTTAAACCTAATACTTGGCCTCATGTCTTTCTTGGTGAACCTGTCTGAGGTAAAGAAAAAGGCTTTTCTACATAATTCTTTTTAAAGTTAACTAACGTACCGATTTTTCAAACCTCATGTCACAGGCTGGAGACTGACTGTGAAATTACCAGAGGTGACTGACGCAACAAGGAGAAAATCGTCCATTTAAGTAGCCCAAACAATCACCGACAACACAGGAATAACAAGCTCGGACAGCAAAAATTTATTCCACATGCTCACGTTGGCCTAGTCGGCCATTTGTCTTGGCATTCCAGTAGCTTGGCTCTCCTCCCTCATCGTAGTCCTTTTTTTCCACCAGCGAATGTAAAAGCTGGCGTAATCCTGACACTCCAACAGAGAACAGCACAGGGTCACCAGTGCCGGGAAATGGGGTAAACTCTGAAAGAAGAAACTAGGAGGGAGAAAAAAATGTCTATGTCCACGCGATGCAATTCAGATGAGAAATGTAGGCCATTTGTGCAGCACTGTTTAAAAAAAACTGAGGCTTTGTGCTCATTAAATGGAAATGACACTTGTTTGTTTTTCTTGTCATGGTGAGGAAACAAAGAATTTTCCTGCAAACACTGTTGCTGGGATAAAATAAATATTAACAGTTGCATTTAAAGCTCTCCATAAAGAGAATGAAACCCAGCCACAGAAAAGAATGGCAGGCTTTGAATATGGGGTGAAAAGCAGAGCTGTGTATAGGCCCAGCACCTACAGAGTCAAAATTTTAAAAGCATCTCCCACAGGTGGACAAGGCTTCCTACATCTCTCCATACTTCTAAATGGTCAACCAACCACAAGCAAAAATACCTGCAAAAAAGCTGTCCAAGAAAAACTGATCCGATTGCAATTTGCTGAGCAAATTGACATTAATAAGGGGGAAAACGGTATTCAAGATGTCAGTCAGTGGTGCCTACTCAAAATGGGGGGCAGGACGCCTGTTTTCTGCCCAAAACAGACAAGCAGGTAAGTCATTCAGACAGTGACGAGCTGACACCTGGCAGCAGTGTGAGGAGGGTTATTAATG
>OMNV01008191.1:19831-31069 GCA_900303265.1 Brotula barbata | reverse complement strand
TCTGTGAACTAGCTTTTTGTTCTTTGTTTTTCATCTTTACACAAACCTCGCACAGGTGCTTTTTCTCATAAATCATACTCTGCTGAAACAAGGTTCTGTTTGGAATACTTTATTAGTCAATAGAAAAAGAAATCTGATTCACGTGATACAGCAGCAAGTTTACAAAGGTAGTAAAACAAAAAGACATTATAAAACCAACGATACATTGATTGGTACATATTTTTAAGATTCATAGTCAATGAAACAAGATGGCAAGAGTAAAGATGATGAAGAATTAATTAATTAATTAAGATATCCCAGAAAATTATACTGCATTTTGACAAATGAGCTTCCAATAATTTTGTGTCGCTGATTATACATTTAGTGGAGTCCCAGGGCTCACAAAATGTGCAGGAGCTACTTTCAGGTTGATGAAATATTTCAAGAATTTTACCCACAGATTATCAATAAGCAACATGTTGTCGTCTACGCGAGGTGTTTATTTCAGAGAAAATCATGTCGGACATGTTACCATTTTGTTTTTAAAGTATAATTCTGGAGGTTTACTTAGGTCATATCTCTGCTCCTCCTTCTCCAGTACTCTCCTCCGTTAATCCCCCCCAGAGGAGAGGTGAACGCTGCAGACGCTTTCGACATCGGCTCCTTTGATGAGGAAGACACCAAGGGCATCAAGGTAAACCAAATTCCCACCGCCCTAAGCGACACTTATTACTCACACTCTGTGTATTTATACGCACTCAATATTTGTCCTTATGGTGATTAAATCAGAGACAATGTCTACGTATAAATGGACAGAATCAATATGCTTGTGATCTTTATATATAACATGTTGTGAGGCGAGTCTGTACATTGAGGAAACAGAGAGCCTTCTCACTATAATTATGTTTACATGCTGGCATAAATAGATTTATACGTTCAAAAAAAAAATCCACTCTTCAGAACACAAATGAGAGAGTAGGAATATCTGTCTCTCCCTCTTTCTTTTTTCTCTCCTTTTCTGTCTATATCTATTTTGATCCCGAGCTCTCTCTCTGTTGCCTTTCTCTGTTGTCTTTCTCTCTTTTCTTTCTGTCTCAGCCTCTCACGTCAACTCACTGTCTCACTTCCTCTTTGTCTGTTTCTCCTCTCCTCACTCAATTTCTTTCTTTCTGCATGTCTCACTTTGTCTTGCTCTCTCTCCCTCTGACACACAGTCCTCATATGTTTCTCTCTGTCTTTTTGTTTCCAAGCCTTTCCTTTCATTTGTGGATCATTTGTGGATTTATCATTACCTTGTTGAAGATACAGAAATGTAAAAATACAACAACATGTTTTGTGGGGGTTTTTTTGTCTAACCAAGCTGCAGCAGCATCCATCAACTTCCTTCCTGTTAAGGTGTTGGTCATGATGAAACAGAGGTTCATTAATACAGTTATTGCTTGTCTGATGCCCCAATGTACAGAAACAGAATGCTTTGTTCACGCCCCCACCCAGACGCAGTTTTTAGTTAACTCAGGATTAAAATTGTAAATAAGTCTTGGCTGGTAGTGTTCTGTCCTCTGATCCCCTGACATGATACAAGAAATGAAATAAAATGGCCTTTTCTTTTTAAGAAATTTTCAAAGAGACTGTAAAGATTACTGTGGCACCTGTATGAAAAATAAAGTTCAGCTGTGAACATTAACTTGTGATTTAAGAGCCAGAGAATCTCTGTTTTACTACAGTACTGAAAGTAAGTGTGTATTTGCTTTTAGCTCAGCCTGCAATTTTAAAGCACTAGTTTGCAGCTTCACACTTCATTACTTGCAATGCAGCATCTTTTGTTGCAGCAAAATGCTGAAATATGCTTTTGCTTACACTGGTAAAGTAACAATCCTTTACTTTAATTGTTTAAACACTTCTAGATGTAACATCAATTAATGTTGGTGTTTTTGTTGTAAAAGTAATTAGGCTAATTTTTATCATAGATTTCATCCACATCTCTGGGATTTTTCATAAATCCTGAGTAACCTGACATTCCAGGGAAAATGCAGGCAGTCCTGTGTCACATGAAGCCATAGTCAACACAGTGAGGTCTAAGGAATGCTTATGAGGGCTGGTAAACAAACATAAAAAACAACAGGAAAAAAGACAAAACTGCCAGTCTTGATTTATCTGTTTAGAGACTTTTAAAAAAAGCTACATAAAGCCACCATTGTCCTGCAGGTATTGTGCCATAATTTGATTCCCCCGCAGATTGACACTCCCTCGCATGACCGTGCGTCTCACAATTCCTCATTCCCCAATCTTTCTCCACACTGCTAACACCCCAACATCACCAAAGACGAAGGGTGTGCGCTGGTATATGCACTAATATGATAACGACCTTGCTGAAAGTTTCCATGCCAATTGAGGGCAGTGATTGGATTTTAAAGGATAATAAACAAGTCACCACACTGTCTTTCTTTCTGTCTCCTTCTTTTTTTTTGTCCTTTAGCTGTTGGACAGCGACCAGGAGCTATACAAGAACTTTCCCCTGGTCATTTCAGAGCGCTGGCAACAAGAAGTTGCGGAGACAGTGTATGAGGCAGTCAACTTGGACACCGATAAGAATGAGGCTCGCAAGAGGGCAAAGAACAAACAACTTGGCCACGAGGAAGGTAATGTAATTATTTTATTTATATCGCTGAGTGGCTGCTCCTGGTTAAAAATTTCACATGTGCAGAGTGATGTCACACTTAAGTGCAACAGTACGATTAAGGTTTTACAATGAGAAAACAAGACACCAAAGCAATACCTTTTCAATAAAAAGGGAGAAGAAGAAAACCTAATAACACATACACCCAAACAGCCCATCAAGCATCATTCAGCACATAATTTGGGCCCCTTTGAGCTGCTGTTCTGAGCCACCCGGATTGTGGTTCACACTCAAAAAACAGTCCATCCAGAAAGAGAAATCCTGTCAGTGAATGTTATTCCCCACACTAAAAACACAGCGTTTGAATGCAGCACAGCTCCACGCGGCTTATTGTCAGCTTGTTAACTCCCACACATACGCCACAAAAACCAGCAGCTTAATAAACCAAATTGCGCACACTGTCCATATTTCAACAAAATCCACTCATTTCACTGAAGCACTGACGTGTCGAAACACAACAGATTACAGTTCATACTCTCCACCAGCCAAATACCACGCAATGTAAGCATTTCAGAACAGCAACTGCTTATGTTCTTTCAAATGCAATGAGACAAACATGTGCCACCTGGCATGTGCACCCACCTCTATTGACCACAGGCCAGGATAACGGAAAAGAAATGGATTGTGGCAAAAAAGGACACACGCAGAGTTTAAACGTAGAACATTGGATTTTCTAACCCTGTTTCCCTCTGTGAGCAGACTACGCTTTGGGGAAGGACTGCATCATGCACGGCTACATGTTAAAGCTGGGGAACCCCTTCCTCACCCAGTGGCAGCGCCGATACTTCTACCTTTTCCCCAACCGTGTGGAGTGGAGGGGAGAGGGGGAGTCACGGGTAAGAGCCGCTGCCTGCTGCATACATCCAGGCGATTACTTTTTCACTTTACATTCACGTTCCAGGTTGAAGTGACTGCATATCAGGTCCCTTGTGTATGTGGCCCAGAATCTGATACATACTGTATCTGATACACATTTAGCTTTGTTATTGTCATTTGCTCGCATTACGTTACTGAAGCAAATACCTGACAATGGCGCTTTCAGTCCTGACTCTCAGTATAATGCAGGCTCTGTAGAACACTCTGTATTTTGGAGTTTGGCATTGTTTGCTGGTCATGACTGCGATATTACCTTGATTTCTGTACACCAGGACTGTTAAACTAAGCTGAGACTCCAATGATATTATGTTGAACAGGAGTTTCGACGAGCGGGTTGGCCTGCTAAAGTATTTTTAAACAAATTGACTTATATCTGACTGAAACATTTGAATTTATTAGTAAGGCCTGGAAGGTGAGTGAGTGTGTATGTGTGTGTGTGTGTGTGTTTGGGTGTGTGTCTCCATCCATGTGACTGTGTTCTTACTGTTGATGAATGAAGATTGTCTGTCTATCTGTCCTGACTCTACACTGTAGGTCAACTGCCTAAACCTTTTAAAAATGCATAAAGACATGGTGAGTTTTTACCTGCAGGTCTCTGCTGTGTCCTCAGTGTCCATGTTCTCTTTGTCCAGAATTCTCTTAGAGCTGTAGTTCACTTCCCTGCTGACTTTGTAGTTTGCTTCTGTTGTTATACCAACGCACTGCTTAGTAGATGAATAAAATGAAGACTGAGCCATGCTGCGCTAGCAGTTCAATGGATTTATAAACAGATCAGTAGGTTAGCTTTAGTTGATCCTTATCTGATCTCTATTAATTCAGTCTGGCCAAGTACAGTGTGAACTATGACCTTCTGTGTGAGCTCCAAACATAAACAAGAATTATGGCTCTGCCACAGTTGCAGAACAAAGGAGGTGGTTTATTACAGTGACAGTGTCAAAAAATTTAGGTGGGCGGAAGGAAAATGTATATATTAAAAAGGGAAAACTGGAAAAATCTTAGAAAAACACATAAAGTAATTTAATTCAAACACTTGAAACTTGGGCAGTTTAGGCCACTGAATCAATGCAGCAGTAAGGTCTATTGTCTAACTCCAGTGTACACCCGCACATCTTCTTCACACAGTATTGGCAGCTGTGAAAATTAGAACATTTTCTCTCAAGCTTTTCGTTTTCTGTACAGCGCCATGTCTTTATATCCCCTCTTATATAATTTCTAAGGGTTGGACTGGCTTTATTGAGAGTGGCACACTGCAGGTTTTAGGCTCCCTATGTACCTGAAGCCCCAGTCCACACAACACATAAAATGTGTTTACAGATGTTGTGTGCTCTTTTTATATGACAAGGCCCCTTTCTAATTAGGTGACCAGAAAAGAAATACACTCTTAAAACAGTCACTGGTTGATTGTTATCATTGGACAAATTCACTTTCCTTATATCAGTAAAATCCTGATCCTTCAGACTAAAATTTCTTGTCAATTCATGGCTATTCACCCGCAATATCCCATAATGTCTCATTGACTGAAAACGTTTTGAGTTTCCACTCCACTCCAACAAAATCTGTGTGATCGCAGACAAAAGCTATTCATCACAGGCATGTCAGGGCTCCAGTGCGCATGGATCCTCGTGTAAATTGATCAACAATTTATTCAAGAGGATCACAGTCATATGCAGCACTTAGCAGGTGAGATTAATATCTGGACGTGTCGGCAACAGCGCGCGGTGTGACTCCTGCTGCGACCTACAAAGGGAGAAACAAACAATGAGTGTCTAAGCTTATGTTACGACATTAGATTGGAGACAGGACACACTGGTCTTAGATGTCTCCTGGGCGGAGATCGTGTAGTGAGTGTCCCCATGTTGCTGATTAGTCAAATAGAGTGAAAACATCACAACTTCGACACACTGAAATGCAAGACCAGCCAGTCTGCCGCTCTGCATGAAAATGAGTGTTTATGGAGAGCTAACCCATACATTTTTTATGAGGCCACACATGTGCATATATGGACATATCTGTATACATGCACATGTACGCATCACCTTTACTAATTGCTGAGTGGTCCCTTGTGTTGTACAGCAAAACCTGCTGACGATGGAACAGATCGTAACGGTGGAAGAAACACAAATTAAAGACAAGAAATGCATCCTGCTGCGCATCAAAGGAGGGAAACAGTTCGTACTACAGTGTGAGGTACAAACACCCCTTGCATGTTATTATGTTTCATATTGATTGTATTCTCTCACCCCTCCTCTCATAAACTTTCCTTCAATAATTCACCCTTTAATGAATTTTTTGTTTGTTTGCAGAGCGATCCTGAGTTTGTGCAGTGGAAGAAGGAGCTGACCGAAGCATTCACCGAGGCCCAGAAACTGCTGCGCCGCGCCCCCAAAGTCATCGGCAAAGGCCGGGCCGGAGTGGTTGAGCTCTCCAAACCCCCCCTTACACACCGCAATAGCAATGGCCTGTGAATACACACACAAACACACACACACACACACACACACACACACACACACGCATTCAACAATCTTACAAACACACACATTCAACACACACATACTGCATCTCGTTTCACCCTCATCAGCCATCAACAAAGCCTCGCTCGCCACGGTGTGTGTGAGGACCAAACACACCAGCCTGTTCGCTATCTCCAACGCACGTACATACACTTTCAATGTTAGTCCCAACCGTTAGCGCTCGACTTTTCTCTTCATCATTTCTTTGGGCGCTGCCGGGGACTTGCCAGTTGCCCAGAAAGAAAGAAAGACGGAAGAAGACCGGATGGTGAGGTGAAGCAAGGACGAGGGACTCAGCATGTGAAGAACCTCTGCATGAATGTGAGGAGGACTCGAGCCCGGCCTTTCCTCTCCTCCGGTCCATCTCTTTTTCTTAACACCCCCCCACCCAGTCCTGAACACATCCTGCAGGTGAACCTGGGGGTCTGACTTGGAGTGGCTCAGGAGTCGGCATGGAGAGCATTCTTCTTTCTGTGTGTGTGAAAACAGAATTCAGAGTGGAATGTATTTGAGGGGTTTTTTGTTTTTGTTTTTGTTTTGTTTTTCATCAGGAGGGATAAACAAACGCTGCTCTACTCTTGTTCTTTTCATCCATTCCTCCCTCCATCACTGAAGTGCGTAAAGTGCCAACGCCAATATTTACTTGAGTCACCTGAACGCCCCAGGGACCTGCTTAATGGCAGATATCGCCCCCTGGATGCATGGGTGGGTGAAGGGCTGTTCATTCCAATGCAGGAAAACAGGAAGTACAAGGACCACAGACTCTCAGATTGGCTCTAGTACAGCCAGTGGCCATAGAAGCTGAGATTCTATTGGCTGACAAACAGCATTTGGTTGCTATGGGAACCTGTAACCATGACTGGGATCCTGGGGGATCGGTAACCACAGACACAGATGTAACTATTGTCTATTAAGGGGGTAGGGGTTTGACTGCGTGAGTGCATATATTTGTGACCCTTTTCTCTGTGCATCGCCAGTGCTTTCGTCTTCAGTACAGCCAGGTTTGTATTAATGAGGGCTCGTCTGTCTACCAATGTGTCCTGACAGGGCTTTTCGGCGGAGGGGGGCAAATTCCTGTAGTGGACGGCACAGCGTTGGCATAGTAGGGACAGGAGTCTGGCATACCTCAATCCGATCGCGTCAAAGGAAAAACTTCATAAAGGGCCAAATTACAGACTTTTGCTCAAAGAGCAAGGGTTTCATTACAAGGAAAACAAGCTGAATATGATGAAAGGAAAACACTGCCCTTAAATAGTACAACACCTTTAAGCGCAATTGCTCTGATGTTTATGCTGGGCAAACACTGTACCAATTTAACCCGGATTCTAACCGCATTATTTCATACCTGACTCCTTTTAGAGTTGTGCCGTTTTTGTTTCTTTTTGTCTGATTGTATGCCATTTACCGAGCAATGCTGAGGGATCGTGAAGTCCGATAGTGACACCTTTGATTTCTGGCAGTTGAGGAATTTTAGATGGATTTCTGCACAGTTTAGCGCAAAGCTACCTGTGTGCGGCCTGTGAGCCCACAGTAACATTAAAGATATTTTGACGCCGGTCAATACTTACAGTATTGCGAGAAGTACTATTGTCTTTTAGTCTGTTGACATTTTTGACAAGGCTGCAATGTTTTAATAAAACTTTACATTTAAAGTGCAGTGTGAGTTAGCAGAACGCACACGATATTCAAATTCGTACGGTGTTTACCCAGCTTAAGGTGTTTTAGCCATTTTATTTGTCAATGATATTTTAAGATGTACATTAATTACCCTTGAATGAGCCATGTCTACTTGTTTTGTACTGGCTGAGATTTCATGTGCCTGAATTCTTTGCATTCAAAGGAAGGTTATGTTTCTCACCTCACATTAAAAGGCGCTCTCGTGATCTGGATGCTAACAAGCATTGTGATTGGCTCTCGGTAGTTGAATTGTTGGGAGGTTTGATTTTCCTCCTTCGTGAAGGATCTTCTTTTTTTTTTTTAAATAAGAAATACGTTTTTACATTGAGAGTCATTCAAATAATTCTGGATTCATATGAACTTTTATTAAGGATAGTGAATAGGAAAATGAGGTGGGGTGCCGTTTACAACTCGTGGCTGGATTTTATCTCGTGCACGGACTGGTGACAGAGAGCTGATCACAATCCGTTGAGCAGTTCTTTCACGTGCAATCTCATTTGCATTACAAGATTGCGCATTAATGCAAAGAATGAATGAGTGATAGCGAGTAATAATAGCAATGTTGCAGCTTTTGCGCTCCGTTGTTAAAAATTGTAGCTCTACATCACTCTCCTATCTTTGATCCTGATTCAGTTTTTTTTGTAAAAAGCACTGCTGACACTGAAATTCTGCAGATTTATGATCAGCCGCGTCACCAGTCTATTGTTTATATTAAGTGTTTTAGAGTGAATTTAACATCAAGGTGCGGTCATAACGTTAAGATGGATGAGGTTAAATGTTTTATTAGGGGATGTGGGCTCAGCATTTGTTTAATTTGGGGTCAAGGATGTGCAGCTGATACACAGCACAAAAGCATACAGCAATTTTATAAAATATCATAATTTTCAAGTCATTTACTCGTATACTTTTCCTTAGTTGACCATGCAAAGGCCTAAACACCCCCACTGAGGAAGTCTCGCTCCCTGGGTGTGAGGACCAAACACAGCAGCCAGCCTGTTTGCTCTCCACCGCACGTACTTACAGTTTCAGTGTTAGAACCATTTCTTTTGTTTGTTATTTTATTTGGGTGCTGAACTTGGAACATCGACAGTTGTCCAGAAAGGAAGAAAAGAAAGAAGACCTGACGGAGAGACGAGGCAAAGTAATTCTTGTCCTCACTCTCCCCCGGGGCCTTCTCTTTTTGTTAACAGAATGCTACGACTTACTTAAACTACAACGACAGAGCTCAGACGCAAACTCCCAAAGTTCATGAAATTTTGTAAAATTGCCAGTATGTCTTACACATTGGGTGCAATTATTGTTATGTGATGATCTTACACAGATTTTTCTAAATGTGACACAGAGCAGATGAATCTAAGCATTTTATTTTGGGGCTGCGGGCTCAGTTTTTGTTTAATGGGTCGGCAGAAACTGTAGCACTTAAGTGTTAAAGAAGATGCAGAAGTAAGACGGATGCCATTTTCCCCCCACTTGTATTTCGACAAGAAGGATGTGATTGGTCGATTGATATCACCTGAGACAGAACTTTCTCTCAGTTTGTGCAAATGTAGCTGTAACTTCAGGCTACACAACCCTACCGCTAAAAATGCATAAACTATGAGTATTATAAGAGTTTGACCTCTTCATGTCCGACTTGTCTGTGCCGTGGTTCATGGCTACCATTTCTGGATTGCCCGTCTCCTTGTCGGAATACGGGTGAGTAAAAAAAGTCATTTGTGATGGAGGAATACGTAACTGTTTGATAATTTCAGGGTTTTTATTGTTTCCATGCAGTCTCGTCTGTGATGTCCGTGCATTTCCACGCATGCGACCTGCAGTAGGAAAGGGTTGATCAAAGGTGCATTTGTGATTCCTTATTTTATTTTGATTTTATTATTTTTTTTGTCGTTGTTTTTCTTCATTTGTAGCTTTTGTGAGTCGGGTGGGGAGATGTTTTATCCTATAGAGAAATGTCGTCACCTTTCAAGGTGTCTTTTATTTTTGTAAACCAAAATGGCTTTTCTTGTTTTCATTGAACTTACGTTGTTGCACCTTTTTAGCCCAATGTGTTACTTAATAGCTGTTTAATGTGCCAAATAACTGTTGCTGAACGAGCGGAAACTGCCGGAAGCCTCCTCTCTCCAGACTCCGCCACCACACGCACGTGCGGGAAAAAAAGGTTCCTACGCGGTGGTGTGTGTGTGTGTGTGTGTCCGAAGGGTACAAAACTGTGACCAAACGTTCGGACGGAGCAGGAAGTTCCCGGAGGATGGAGGATGTGTGCAGATTTTGGACTGCGGCGCTCGTTCCCAACGGGACACTGTGTGTGTGTGTGTGAGCAAACGCGCGCTCCATCACGGCTTCTTAAGCTCATTCTGTGGACTCGTTTTTGTCATACCTACACACAAACACACACACACACACTTGCTCACACAAGCTCCACACGAAAGGATGGCGTATAGGAAAAAAATAAAAGTATATATAAATATATGTGTATATGAAATGACAAAATGCTTTAGGTTTATTTAAAGATTTAATGTAGAAAACATGACGTCGGGGGTTTTGATGTGAGTGTAATTGTTTGTGGTGAAGACTTCAGCTCGAATCTTGCACATAAAGACTTTAGATATCGTAACCTGCGAGTTCCAGATGATTATTTTTGTTCCGAATTCCGGACTCCAGCTCTTTCATATTTATTGTGTGCGGGGGGGCCTCCACCCTTGGCTGGGACGCCGCCGTAGAAACCCTCCGGTTTGCGCCATCGGTTTGTTTTTCATACGCCTCAGACAAACACAGATACTACTGGCTTTGGGTTGTTGTTATTATTGCCATTAAGGTTATGATAATACTGATATATTATTGATAATATTATTCAATGATTATTGTTATTAAATTTATTTTATTTCGATGATTTTGTTTTCAGGACAGGTAGGAATTTACGTGTTGGACTGCTTGTACAAACAGTTCATGAATAAAAAAAACCTCTTTCCGTGTTGCCTTTCTGTCAAGTGTTATTATTTTCTTCTTTTTTTTACACGTTACAACATGTATGCTGGCAAACCGGTGAGTTTATGTCGAACGGAGACTCATTTTCAGGTTCAGTCGTGAACTGTACAACTCAAACAATGCCTAAAAGGGCTGCACAAGAACAATGACTCCTAACCCAAAAACTCAGACAAAACAATGTGAAAGAAAAAAGGAAGAATCCTTTGGAGAGGCAACAAAGAGTGATTCAGGTGAGCAATATAGGAGCTGTAAGTGGGAAGAATAACTCATAGAAATTCAATAATGTAGGAAAATTCCATGAAAACAACAACTGAGAAAGTGAGAGAATCCAAATCCAAGAGGGGCCAAGACAGACAAGAGAGGAGGGGAAGGAGTGAGGTCCAGTGGTCGGAGGAGGGCCCTCGGAGATGGATAACCGCAGGCCAGGATGACCAGGGAGGGAAGCCACATAAACAGCCAGATTGCTGGCAAGGAACAACCTATGGGAGGGGGCCCAACACTCACCAGTGTGAGCGGGGCCGCAGAAAAAAA
>OMNV01008191.1:0-19611 GCA_900303265.1 Brotula barbata | reverse complement strand
TCCTAGAAGAGACAGCGACCATGGACGTCTCAGCCTGTATCCTTACATTTGTCCCAGCATTGCCTTAATGTCCCCAAAACCACAAGTTTCGCTTCTTTCTTCTTCTTCTTCTTCCTCTACTTCTTCTTCTCCTTTCTTCCATACGCCCCCCCACCGTCCAGAAATTTGTCATCCTGCATACAGGATCGCCCAACCCCCACCCAAACTCCCACCCTCAGATATTTATAGAGGAATCGTCTGTCAACAAGGCTGTGTTGCTTATCTGCCGGTGTGTGTGTGAGAGAGAGTGTGTATGTGATTGGCTGCAGACCACCGTGTGTGTGTGTCACTCTATTTCTGACTCTCTTGCTGCTTGCCCCTCTGCAGTGTGTGTGTGTGTATGACTCAGGTTTGGATTCTGGATATTTCCTCACATTTTCTAACCATCAGAGGTGAGAAATCAATTCTGTGATGTCATCTGTGTATCTGTAACATCCAGGTGGGTTTTATTGATTGATTATTGGCTGTGAGCGGCCTGTCGGGGGCCTCAGCCGTAACAAGTTTGACTCTTTCATCTTTCCTTCGTTGATTGTGCTTGAATTTTATTGCGGTGTGATTTTCTGCCTCGGACACTTTCTACACACATTGTTGCTGTGAGAGTGGAAAATACTTCAGTTGTACGTGACTCTGGTCTCAGGAGGCCCGTAGCCTGTGAATTCCAAACGCACAAGGTCATGTGATATTGTGAATTTAGTGTTTAATGTTGAATCTGAAGATTTGATTTTAGGGGTTTTTAGTGTAGTGTTCTGGGGTTTTTGTGAGTTTTTTTTTTTGTCACCACCGTGGCCTAGTCAGCTCAGGGCCGGGTCGATTTCCACAAGTTTTTCACCCACAAGAGAAGAATTTTTTACAATTGTAGCAACTGGCAAATAAAATATAAATTGATTGACAATATCTTAATGTTTATCCTTTCTGATTTATTACAGACATTCTTGTATTTTCTACAATTTTGTAGAATTAGTTTTACAGGAGTCAGAAGAATTGGCTTGGATTAATAATTAAGTTGGAAAAAAGTTAACATTTATGGTGGAAATTTTATCAAAATTTATTTTCCCAAGATTTCTTTCAGCCTCTTTTATTTGAAACAATTTCTGGAATTAAGTTATTTAAGAATTTCTAGTAGAGACAGATACAAATCATCCATTTATTTTATATTGTTTGGACTCATTTTACATTACGTTCAGAATTTTTTTGTTGTCATTTAGTCATTTGTTTAATCTTTATTTGTAGAAGTTTCATAAATGTATCACCCTTTAGTAAAACATTTTACAGTGCAGCTTTTCAGATGGCAAACAAAATAAATAAAAATCCAAGGACCAAAGTGTTGAGGAAGGTAGAGCATCCATAGCCATCAGGACCCTTTGCTATTCGCCAATAGCCGTGCGATGAATGTGGTCCTTACAGCAAACACTGAACAGGAGCAACCCCATCTAAAAACTTGACCAGATCACATGACTTGATCACAAACACGGAGTACCCGAATCTGAAGTCCTCAATTTGACTGAAGCTAAGAAGTCTTTACAAACATATCTTTATGTGTTGAGTTAATTTGATGGCCTACTTTCTGTCATCATGCACAGGGAGACCAAACAAACAATAAGAGAGATAAAAACCAATATATATATGAACCACGCTGTTACTGAGCCGTTACACGGGTAACTTCAGAGGTCACATGGTCAGGTTTGTCGACGGAGTTGCTCCGCACTGATAACGGTGACGAAGAAAGAATCAAACTGATGTGTGATGACATCATTCCTGTCTTTGTGTGAATATCTGTAATATCGGGGAGGCCACATCCTGTATAATCTTCTCTTCACGTTTTCACTTCCAGCTCTTTCTCTCCATCACCAGGTTCACACACACACACACACACACACCCTCACTCTGACACTACCCCTGGTTGGCAGCAGTGTGAACCCCCCCCATCATCACCACCAACCCTCCCCCCTGTGAAACACACACACCATGGCGCTGTCCTCACGCTTAAAGCTATGGGAGACAAAGGGAGGTGCAGTGTGCTGCATGAGTCACTATTAAAGCTGCATGTGTCTGCATCGTAGCATGTAGCATGTTATCGTGTTTGCTATTCTAATCCCAAATCATCAAGCCATGTTGCTATGATTGGTCTGTTAATCATCACGGACATTTAGGGTGGAGTGTAACCGATGCAAGTTTTGAAATAAGAGATGAAGTATTTTCAGCAGGTGATTATCATGGAGTAAACACCAACAGATCAGGACACCAAGATGCTTTAGGTCCTCACCAAAGAGATCAATAATGTCACATGTTATCTTAATTTATTGGATTTAATACTAATTACAAGTTTCTGCTGAGAAAAATAGTCCCATTGTTATACAGCCAAGGAACTTTGCTGCTTTTGAAATCTACTTGTGAGCTACAAAGGGTTATTCTTCTTATAGTGAAAGTGAAATTACACAGTTTCCATTTCCAATAATTGTAAAATGTGAGATAGTGAATTGGAAAGATGACATTTCTAAGCTTTTCAGTTTACAATACCTGACACGTCTTTCTATTGTGCACCGATCACAAAGCACTGCTGGTTTGTCACGAGCGAGGAGTGCTGGCAACGCATGTGTTACTTGTCATTGCCAATGAATCAGGTTAACTGCTAAAGCCCAGAAGGCCTCATAAAGCTTTAAAACGCAGCAAGCTTTATGTATACATCTAAAACAAGAGGAGTTATCATTAGAGTTACTACCTCATCCCAGGCTGAAAAAAGATCAACATGTGTCTTTATTCTAAAAAAATATCTTCTGAACTTCTCTAAAACTCCACTGCGGTAATATTCTTCCACTGCAATCCATAGCAACCAGCCGATCAGCTCAGAGTGCACCTCCTTACACCCTATTATTAGAATACCAAAAGCAGGTTACTAGGGTGTAAGAAGTTAAACATTACATCAATAGGATCGTCCATCTTGCGATAAATCTGAGTGGTTTTTTTTCTTTTTTCATTCAGATGGTGCTTTTTTTGATTTTGATTTGATTGGTTTGTTTTCTCGAATTGGTTTTGTCTTGGAAGAAACAGTCAGAAACGTGCCAAAGTTAACAGATCTCAAAAACCTAATTTCACGATAAAGGGCCCGTTTTTTTGTAATACTGCCAACAACCAAACAAAAGAAAGCAAAAGCAAAGCCTCGTTGTTGGAGGTAGAATAAACAAATTGAATCCTAAACCTCTGAAAACTTTAACCTGTCTCACCAGGCAAGTATGTAAAGACTACTATCTTTGCAATTTGTCTGATCCAAAATTTTAACATAATCATCTTCATACCATAACCATTAGTATGTAGTTTCATTGTATCTGTATCACCCCTTAACCTTGACCGTTCATCCGGAGTCAGAGTGTTCAATGCAATGTGTGTGATATTGTGTGTGATATAGCCATTTGTTTCGTATCTCTACACAATATTTTGCAGGTGTAATGACAAGTATTGGCAAAAAGATGTATGAGACTTGTGTTGCATTTTCAAGTTTTTGGTTTTCAATGTTTGAGTCACATTTCTCAGGTTTTAAAATGAACGCGTGTTCCCCGCATGTACACAGTTTAAGATTCGGTTTAAAATCGATCTCAGTCAGAGCGTGCAGTGACTTCCTGTTTCTTATTCCATCAAATCACAGATCAAAGAGGAGAAGAAGCCAGTGGTCACTACGGAGCCTCCTCCTCCTCTGTCCGCTGTGCCAGGTGGTTTCCTCAAACAACTCGTCAGAGACTCAGAGAAGGAAACCAAACTCAAAGATGTGGAAGTGAAAGATGAGAAGACAGCGGTGAGTTCATAATTCACTCATCTTTAAAACTGGAGAAGGAATTTTATGTTTTCGCCAATAAGCCACAACAATCACCAGGGGGTTTTGGATTCGTGACTTTAGTCAATTTTACACCTCTATGACAGCCAATATATCTTTGAATAGTCCCAGCACAGCAAGGCATAACCCATATTTTACCAGAGAGAATGTAACAGAATATATCTGGGGTTCAACTTTTTAAGAGTAACTTGAATTTGAGAAAAATGCAAAAATCTATCTGTACTTGATGGTTAATATATGATTTAGAGATATGTGAAATAAAACTTTACTAAGAATATAAAATGCACTATTCACTTGTAATATGATTTAGAGATAGGTGAAAATCAAGTTTTACTGGTACAATTATGAATTTGAGATATCTAAAATTCAAATTTTACTAGTCATCATTCATACATTCAGATTTGAATATTTATAACTCAATATTGACTGGTCAAAATAAAATTTTCATTTCAGATGTAGAATTCACATTTTTACTTGTAAAAACTGAATTACATTAAGAATTTGTGTCATGCCAAAGCATCAGGTGAAGGGTTGGGGTTAAGGTCAGATCTGTCTTTGTTTTTGTTTAGCCACAGCCCAGCAAACTGAGCGACAACCTGGTGCAACAGTTTCTGCTCCCGGATCAGACCCCCCCCATCCTCGAGGCTGAGATGGCCCTCCGTGCCGAGCAGCTTAACAGCAGACAAGGCCGACATTCTGCCCAATCGGACCACAAGATGTCGTCTCCAAAGCTCATGGCCTCTCCTGACCATAATCTGACACAGGAAACCAGAGTACACGTAACCCCAGACCTGCCAAAGAAGCAACAGAACAACTCAGAAAAAGAGAAACTGAGGGAGCAGAGGTCACAGGTGGAGCAGAAGAAGGAGAAAATGGAAGAGGGGTGGCAGAAGAAAGAGGAAAGACAGGAGCCAGAGGGAAGGCAGGCAGACAGCACAATAATGGAGGACAGGAGAGAGGTGCCCTCCATTTTGCTATGTTCACATCTTTTACTTGGATCTTCGATGCATGGTTCCCAATGAACACATGTGCGACAATGACAAAATGTGTTTTCCCACATTCTCTGGCTACACCCAGGTCCTTGAAAGTATCAAACATCATCCCCAAACCATAAATTGTGTGTGCATTGAGCCTTTAGCTCAACGTTAGCAACACAGGATGTAGCTTTGTACCTAGCTAGCAGCATGCTAGCTAGTATGCTGTCCAGCTGCTGGTATGTTTGTTGTCCTGTTTGTTAGTAAGATAGCTAATGTAGCATAATCTTAATTAAATCACGGTCATGGTATTTTATCATCTGTAGGAATTACGTTTGGACTGTGATGGTGAAATTTACCATGAAGTCACCTTCCTGTTACATTGACAGTCTATATTTGACCTAGAATTGGAAAATTTTCAACATATCTAACATCTGTTAGATAATGAAACAAACGTCTCCATTGGTCGATGTAAAAATTGTCTCTATTGGCATGAACAACAAAAGATATAAACACGGGATTACAATTTATCACCACTGATCACTGTTAATTGCAAATACATTTGACAGATAATGACAGATAAAAATGTCTTTTCTTTTTACCTGCTGTGTTTGTGTCAGGTGAGGGACGTTTGGTACGAAGTAGGAACCGTCTGGTACATCCACAAGGACGGCTTCACACTCGGTGAGCAGCGAACTACGAAACACTTGCTTCTTTTACATCCACACTGATCCATTTGGTGTAGATAAGGATGGTTGATTAGTTAAATGTACTTTTATTGAATAAGTTTTTTTTTTGTTCAGATTGTGTTTCTCTGTCTGTGTTCTCTTGTATTTTTCATTCTGTCCTTTCCTGTGCTTTTTGAGCTGCTGTGGCACGGAAATTTGACATCCTACACACATACATAAATTTCCCATTCAATATGTTTGCACAAACTATTTTATTTGCCTCCAAAACGTCTCTTTCAGCTCTTTGCACCTCTTCATTCTTTCACCTAAAAAAGTCTTTCAGCTCAAGGCAATCACCCCTGCAGTTTCTTCAGAAATTGCACCCCCAGTTACATATAGTTTTAACGATGGATTCAGTTGCTTATATTTGGAGGATGGTAGATTTCTCTTGATGCTGTCCACGCAAACAGCTTAACTACATTTTGTCTTAATCACAGACGTGTGCATGTAAATGCATCTTAATCCATAACACAAAGTTCCTCTGATTGCTTGGTGTTTTTTCCATATCAGCCACTCAACTGAAGCCAGATGAGGGCACGCCTGAACTCCCAGAGGGCCAGGTGAGGGTACGACTGGAGATGGACGGATCCCTACACGATGTCAGCAAATATGACATCGAGAAGGTAACAATGTGCTTTCTGTCCTGCATCTCCTGTCAATCTGTTATACTTTCCGGGAACAGTGAGGTCTCACTCTCCATCTCTGTCTCGCCCTCTCTCTTCCCCGTCTTTCTCACTCCCTCAATCAAACTTTCTCTGCCCCCTCCCACTTTAGTGTAACCCCAGTGAGTTGGATCTGTGCGATGACCTCAGTGACCTCCTCACAATGAATGAATGTGCCGTTCTTCACACTCTAAGCAGTCGAGCGAAAGCCAACCTGCCACTGACGCAGGCCGGACCAAACCTGGTCAACTTCTGGCCTCCGTTAAACGCCAACAACAAGGTTAGCATTGAAGTTCTGCTTTGATTGTGTTTCAATGAATTTCAATTTCAATTAACCTTGGTGTGCAGCTTGGACATGAACCGGGAAAGAATCCATTGATTTGTGGTACCAGTCAGCCTGATGGCGATGCTGTAAACAAGTGAAAACAAATCTATCAGTTAAATCAGCCCATCTGGGCCTGCATTTTCTACCATTTTTAATTTCCTATAGGTGTTTTAAAATATTCTCCTACGAGTTGGACCAGTTCAACCAATTATTGACATTATAATGACATATCAAAGAATCTCATTAAAACATGAAACTTTTTGCTCGGACATGATAAGCTGATCATTTCATGCCACACCCCACATGATTCAGGTGTTGCATGGTGGCTGTGATTTGTAAATGAAGTGGTACAATCAGCATCACCAAGGCCAAAAACAACCTTCCATACTCCTCAGACATTTATCAAACACCATCATGCTCAATAACGGCAAGCATGAAATAAAATGTAATCAAATCAATTATCCTCATCTACCAACCATTCTTGTTGAAAAATTGTATGAAATATTCTTGGTATTGATTTATCAATAATATACGTGCTAATTGACTATGTAAATATTCTATTGCCATTTCTTCCAGACACCAAAGTCCCGTCGTGGGGAGTCAGCGTGGGATGCTCCCCCTGCTCTGGCTGCCCTAGTTAAGCGAGTCTACGTGTCCATGGTTGGAACGAGGAGGGACCACAGCGTTTGTGCGGTGGGGCGCAGTGGGACGGGCAAGACGACAGCCTGTCAGGCTTTCACACATGCACTTCTGAAACAGGCCAGAACAGCTGGAGAGAACATCAGCAGTGAGTCCAAAAGTCTTATGTTTGTTTGTAGACTTTGGCACCTGAACCAGCACCAATACCACAACCCACATACTCCACTCACCCAATGTCTTGTACTGTGTGTTGTCTGAGCTTCCCACATGTTTCTTTCTCTAGCGGAGCGTTTGCAGGCCATGTTCACCATCCTCAGGTCTTTCGGCTGTGTGAGCTCTCAGCATAGTGATGCTTCGTCTCGGTTTGCCATGGTTTTATCTCTGGACTTCAACCATGCCGGTCAGGTTGCAGCTGGACACCTACAGGTACAGAACAACACACCACATGTGACAGTAGTGAGATTTGCATTGACCTGTAACACCAAATATGGATTCTGCTCCACAAGCTGCTCCGTGTTTACTTGTCATCTTCATATCATAATATGTGGAAAGCAAAACATATTCACTAACATCATTTTATGCAAACTCTGACAAATAATTGTAGAACTTAACTTCTTAAAGCGATAATCCTTCCATCGATTTAGCTTTCACACTCATCTTTTTATATGCTACTCCAGCTAGTGGTACCTACTTTGGCTAAACAACCTTAAAAAGACAACAGCAAGAAAAAGGAGGCTGTAAAGTCATACCCCCATAGTTAAAAAAAGAAACTGCCTTGTCCAGAAAAGGGCATCAAACTATTTAAAGAAAGACACTTAATCTTAATTCTTTATCTTTCCCTACATCACTTCTAGTGCTATGACTTTGATTTGAAACTAAGGATTATCAGACAAAAGATTTGCCCATGTTTTACACAAAACTGTAATAGAATTGTGCTAACTGTTGTGTGTTCTGTCTGTCCTCCTTTCTCCATCAGACCATGATGCTGGACAAATGGAGAGTTTGTCAGAAAACCCAAGGAGAGAGTAACTTCCTGGTTTTCTCTCAGATGCTGGCAGGGCTCAGCACAGAGATGAGGTAACATTAAGTTTATGTTGTAATGTACATAATTCATCATTACATCCTTGAATGCTCTGAATATTTTACCATTAATTTCATCATTTTCCTTCATCACTGTGTTGTTCATTCCACTGACAGGACTGAACTGCAGCTGCACCAGCTCCCCGAGGCTAACTCGTTCGGGATCATTCATCCCACCAAGGTAGATGATGTTTATTCATATAATAGCTTTCTTGAAGTCAAGGTTGCTTTCCAGATTAGCATGGAGCAACATAAACAATAAAAGTAACATCAGAAACAATATAACAGGACGTAAACTGACAGACGTGCATTCAACTGGATGATCTGAATAGCACTGTGTGAAAAGATTTGTTTTAGGTTAATTTCAGTTTTAGTTAATTAATTTCCTTTTCTTTCTCAGTTTTATTGAATCAAGAAAACATATGTATATATTACATTTTTTAATAAAATCTTCTCATACCACACCCATTACCCTGCCTCTCAATCTGCATAGCTGGATGGACGACCTTATATGTGGGTGGATAAACTGACAGAGGGATGAATGATGGTGGGATGGATGGGTGTATATTAGATGAAGGATAGATAAGTGAATTGATGGATGAATGCAGCCTACATAAATCAAATCCTCCACACACCATGTGTGGAGGATTTGACAGTAGATATATTGACAGAAGGATGGGTTAATAGACAGACAGACAGACAGATAGATAGCTTCAAACATGTCATTTTTATCATTTCTGATTTCTAAGACAATGTCCCTTCCTGACATCCTTTCTTTCTTCAGGTGGAGGAGAAGCAGCGTGCGTCCGTTGCTTTCACCAAGCTGCTGGCTGCCATGGAAACGCTGTGTTTCTCAGCCAGTGAGCAGAAGGCAATCTGGCACGTTCTGGCTGCTATTTACCATCTGGGAGCTGCCGGGATCTGCAAAGGTAAGACGTCATCAACCCCGTCTCAAAGACACACGCATTTTCTGGGTTTCTAATCTGACTTTATATGAATGCTCTCTGTGTCATCACAGTGGGTAGGAGACAGTTTGCAAACTTTGACAGTGCTCAGGTGGCGAGCGTTGTGCTGGGCTGTGAGACGGAGGAGCTTCACACAGCCGTCTTCAAACATCACCTTCAACAATTGCTGCAGAGAGCCACTGGAGGCAGCAGAGAGAGGAACACTGCCCCAGAGTCAGACGAGGGTCAGAAACTCACACACACACACACAAGCACACTGTAATCGGGCCTGAAATTTTCGGCCGAACCGAATAACCCGGCCATGAATCTGACCTGACCCCTAATGTACATATGATCGCACATACACACACGTATAACCTCTCATGTACATGTGATATAGAATACACACATGTATAACCTCTCACGTACATATGATTGCACACACATAGGTTTTTAGTGCTGTGTGCGTGTGCTTTCAGTGCTTTGTGTGTGTGTGTGAGTTTTTTTTGGCGCTGGCTGTGACCTGTGTTGAAGGTTAAGACGTACAACACGTCTACGTGACTGAAATGTAATAATGTGTATAAACGTTTGGTGTATAGATTTACAGAATGAGAGAATGTAAGAATCACTTCAAGGCCTTCAATGATAAAAAATTAATGGATATTTGAGGAGGTAGTCGTGGTAATAGTCCCACTTATCTGGATGTATCTTCGTATGCAGGTCCCAGATTGACAGCAACTCAGTGTGTTGATGGAATGGCTGCTGGGCTCTATGAAGAACTCTTCACCACCATAGTCTCCCTCATCAACAGGTGGGTCTATGAACTGTACTAAGTCATTCACAACAATCGATGTGCTCAAGACTGATGAAGCACATGTAGAAAAAGCAGGTAGGAGAACGACAGCTACATCACTGGACAGCTAATTTGCAATTAATCAATCAACGTTTGCAATCTTCAGTACAGAGAGACAAAAGTATATCTTGTGATGAAAGTCCAGGCTTGTAGTTTTAATCCCAGTATTTGTTTTTCATTGCTAGATGGGTAGAGGCGCCATAGGGCAGCAATGAATTTCAAAGTGTATCACATAACGATAAGTGACACAAAGTGATAAGAACCAAAACTGTGCCCTGTAGTTCGCTTATTGTTTGGACTAGAAATTAGGGCCCTGGAAAAGGCGGTACTTCCTACAGCCACACAAAAGTGTCTGGTAAAACTCAGTCAGGAATCAGTCATAATTGCTAATCTGCTTAAGTTAAATATAAAAATGTATTGTGTGTGCACGTAAACAGCATGTGAGATCTCTGTGTTTTGTCCGGAGGTCTCTGAGGTCTCAACAGCTGACACTGGCCTCCGTCATGGTGGTGGACACACCGGGTCTGAGGAATCCGAGGCATTCCGGAGACGACCGAGGAGCCTGCTGGTCCGAGCTCTGCCACAACTACCTGCAGGAGAGGCTGCTGGAGAACTACCACACACACACCTTCACACACACCCTGGAAAGATACGCACGGGTATGATCTAGATTCAGTTTCTAAATTCCAATTGTTTCCCAATGAGCTATGCCAAAGATGTTGATTCAGCAAGATTATTACATCAAATATGTGTTAATTGTGGCATTAGCATGGCAGTAAGTTGTACATTTGAGGATGAAGGTGAACTTTCACATTGATAAGGTGTGAGACAGTCCTAAAAATGTATAATGAAAGAGGAAGTAGCGCACACAGGACACATAAGTACAGACTGTGTTGTGGTGAGACAGACTCCACAAGCCAATGAGCTGGTGGCTAAGACTGGAGAGTAAAATCCAGACTTGTCTACTGCCTCAATCATGGGGCTTTCACACTTCTTAATTCAAATGAGACCTCTGCACTCAGAGTACCATGTCATTAGTAAGTAAAACTTACTTATACTTACTATATTAGTCCTCTTTTTATTAGGCAGACTGCACCACCGTTACTGTGCATATTCCTCAACAAATAAAGCAGATTGATTGCAAGAGTTGCCCCAGCAACGTGAGGAGACCAACTGACAATTTTGGAAAACACCTCCAGCGGGTCCCCCCACACATTTGCATGCTAATTGCACACTCATCCAACCAAGCAGCTTAGTGAGAGCAGTGATGTGACAGGAGTGAAAAGCAGACTGAAAAACCCGTGTTAGTGATGACTTTTCTGTAAACAAACCTCATGAGAATAATAATAATAATATTAATCCTTAAATCGCAGCATAATCAGTTTCACAGTGCATGTTAAGATACTGCTTGGCTGCCCATTGAGTGAAATGCAGATGATTATTTTACGTCTGGATGAAAGTGATGTGAATATGTCAAATTTCCACCTGCATGGTGTCTCATAGGAGAAGATCCATGTGGACTTTGAGTTCCCGGAGAACAGCCCGGCCGAAGTGGTTTCTGCCATTGACCAACCACCTCCACAGGTACACAACACATAAAAGCACACGTAGAGAGGGAGAAAAGGACAAAAGGGCACAGGTTCAATCCCAACCTGTTCCCTTTGCTGCATGTCATCCTCTCTATATGCACCATCCTTCCTGTTTCTCCAAACCAAACCAAAGCAGGAATGCCAAAAACATAATCTAAAAAAAGACACCCTGGTAGCTAGAAACAGCCTTTCTGCCGAGGAGGAGAGTTGAGAAATTAAAATGAATTTAAATGCTTAATATGTAGATGGATCACCAGTTACTGAGACAGGTCTATAGTAAAGAGGACATACTTTTCCTTTTGTTAGGTGCGGGTGGCTAATGGAGACCCCAGAGGCCTGTTATGGGTGTTGGAGGAGGAGATGGTGACTCCAGCCTCGAGCGAGAACAGTGCCCTCGAGCGACTGTGCCAATATTACAGCAACACAGGTAAAATTCATTTAAAATAATTTCATCACGTTGATGAAATGAGAGTTGCCAGTTTCTTGCCCATTTACAACATTATTGTAACTCAGTAAGTAAGACTTTCCATGAAATTCACTTTTTGCAGTGTGAGTTGTGAAGAGCAGCGGTGAGCATGGGGATCTTGTTTTTGTTTTGAATCCTGTTCCCGCCAGGTGCTTGGGCTGTGTTCTGTAAATGGCATCATTACATCAACAATGGGTTGGTCTAGGACCCACCGGATGCCATTTTGACATATTCATCTTGCAATAGGCATATACAAAAAATAGGCCAGTTTCACACAGGCAGTGTAACAGCCTGGCAGCACAATGGCTCACTTTTTGGGCAGCATCTCTGAAAATTGTATTTAGATTATGTGTATAAAAATACAAAATATCTTATTTGTATTTCATTTTTCATCTTATTTTTTATTCTGAGCCCTTTGCCACGTCTTCCAAACAAGCTCTGGGCTGGGTCAGGAACCTTTTTGTGTGGGCCTGTGTAAACCTTTGAAACGTTGAATGTGGTATTGGGCTTCGAAGAAACTTGACTTGACTGGAAACACAAACAGTATGTTCTGCATATGTGCTCTTCCTTTTGTGTACCTGCAGTGCGTCAGTGTGAGCAGCCACTGCAGTGTGAGGTGAACCACCTGATGGGTCTTGACCCCGTTCGCTACGATATGACAGGCTGGTTTGGACTGATCCAGAACAATCCATCTGCTGTCAACGCAATCAGTTTACTGCAGACCTCCTCTGTGTGAGTGTGATTACGAGAACAGAGTCAAATCAGTTTCTGACCATCATACTTGAAATGCAAATTTGCAATACAAAATACTTTTTATGGTCTTGGAAAATTCCGAATGATATTTGTGTCAAAATTGGTTGTGTATTTTTCATCTTAAAAGCTTGGATCAGATGACTTGTAACTGTATTTTGATTGACTGTATAAATCTTTTTTAATACTTTACTAATTGTTTACAAAATTTGTTAAAAAAAAAACTTAGATCTATATTTTTGAGCACCACATGTGGTAAGCTACTTGGAGGCCAAGTTGAAAGAACAAAATAAGAGAAAAGCTTTGTTATGTAATGCTGTATCTCACAGGTGGCCTTTTCAAGATGTATCCAACTCCTTTAAATAAGCATGAACTGAACACACAATTACCAATTTGTATTCCTGTTTTTTAAGGGGTTCATGAAGTAAGTGATTGTACTGTGTTCGTTTCAGTGCGGCAGTGAAGTCCATGTTCAGCTGTAGAATCTCTGTACCCCCTCTGTGCCGAGGCCTGGGGGGTCTGGAGGGGAGCAGCCAGCGTTCCCTGCAGAGGAACGGTACCATCAGGAAAACCTTGAGCAGTGGCATGGCTGCCATCCGCCGACATTCCCAGTGCATCGCAGTAAAACTGCAGGCTGTTAGTATCACAGTACACATAGATACTGTTAAATACTCTCTACACATAGAGAGTATTTAATGGCAGAGAAGGAACTGTCGACACGCTTCACAACACAGTTATACAAATGATTACATCCTTAATCAATGTTGATTCTGCCATTCAATTTTTATTGATAATTTTGGCAGTTCAATTCTATTTTGCCGAGTGTTATTCTTCTGCACTTATTTAGTTTAGCTGTTGCAATTAAATACATTGTACTAAATATTTTCTAGGCTTCAGTTTGAAGTGTGTACTTTTTTACTGTTTATTTACACTTATATTCTGTTAATTGCATTTACCGTATTAGATTATCGAAAAATATAAATAATTCAAATGAATAACATAATTGTGCTACCCGAGTAACCCCTGGTTGATTGATTTTGAGTGACATCACCGTATCCTCCCTCCAGGATGCTCTTGTGAACTTAATTCGTCGAGCCCAGCCAGTGTTCCTGCAGTGTGTGAGCGCCAAGAGTGATGGTGGAAACTTCAACGTCCCTGCGCTCAGAGTGCAGCTGAACGCCACGCAGATTCTGTCTGCCCTGCAGCTCTACCGCACAGGTATGTGCTCCAAGAGACAACGGTGCATGTTTAGCCTGTCACATACAAAAGTTGTCCTTGATCATCCTTGATTACACAGAGACGTTACTCCATCTGTTTGTTCTGTTTCAGACTGAAACAACTGTCCATGCTTGCAGTCATGGCTTTTCTTTTCTTTCCTTTGCTCTTTATTTACGCTCCACAGTCCCAAAAGTCAGTGGTTGTGTTGATGAACATATCACAGTTGGCTAAGCTCACAATATGGAAGCGCAGGAAGAAGCCACTCAGGGCAGGGCTCAGAGGATCTGATCCTGATGCTGACAGCTTGGCTCAGGGTAGAATTAGGTTCTGATAGCAACAGTTGAACACTTTTGGGCCTTAGAGGAAGTGTTATTCTCAGCCAGAGAGGAGTCATTGCTTCTCAACTTCTCAATTCTTTGCCTTACCTCCTACTTTTGATGGACTTCGTTTGGAATACCTTTAAGGTTTATACTGGATTTGCAACCTTTGTCCTTGTTTATTCTGATTATTTTTCTCTCTCCCTCTGTCTCAGGTTATTCAGAGAATATGACCCTGAGTGATTTCAGGTGTCATTTTCAGGCCCTTTCCCCTCCGATTATGAAACGTTACGCCTCGGCGTTTGTAGCCCATGATGAGCGGAAGGTTGGTATGCATGCACATACGCACATACGCACATACGCACAGGCACGCACAAACAGTCCATAATCAACCAATCATATTTATTTTTCCACCTGGCAGGCGGTGCAGGAGCTGCTGGTTGCATTGGATCTGGATAAGAAGAGTGTGGTTGTTGGCTCGAGCAGAGTGAGAGGATAACTTAGTCAAAAAGCAGAACATGTTGTGGTGATTTGGACCATCCCCCCACACATGGACCACAATCCTTTGTGTTTTTTCTTAGGTGTTTATGAAGCGAGGCGTGTTGTCGTACCTGGAGCAGCAGAGGGACCAGCAGGTCACTGGCTGGCTGCTGTATCTTCAGGCAGCCTGCATGGGACACCTCGCCCGTCAAAAGTACAGAAAACTTAAGGTTAGTACGTCTGTACGCACAAACCTTGAACACTTTGTGTGAGTCTGGTGTACATAGGAACCTCCCCAGTGCATTTCCCGTTGTTACAATTGCTTAAAAGACCTGTTATTGTGAGTATTATCCTCACAACGTTCTGAGTGAGGTTAGCTGTATTTTCATCTCAGGCTTCTTTAGAGATACATCACTGATGAGTCACCATCATCATTCTCTGAGCGCATCTAAAGCAAATTTTGAAGTCAAGATTTTCCGGGCGCTTGCCACACATGGCATTTTTCCACTTCTTGAATCCTACTCGAGATGTGTAGCTGTTTTGTGTGTGTGTGTGTGTGTGTGTGTGTGTGTGTGTGTGTGTGTGTGTGTATGTGTGTCTGTCTGTCTCCAGGTGCAGCAAATGGCTGTGAGGTGTCTCCAGAGAAACCTGAGAGCTCTGAGGATTGTGTCCAAATGGAGATGGTGGAAACTTTTCTGCAGAGTTCGTCCTCTTCTAGATGTCAACATGGACAATGAGAGGCTGAGGGCAAAGGAGGTACACACACACACACACACACACAAACACATACACGTCGGACAACAAACATCTAGATACTAACATAATAATTATGTTTCCTGTCCAGTTTGACACAGAATATAGGCATTTTTATTTTAATGTGAACTCTTAGAATTAAAGGACAGTGACTAAAAATTTATATGTTTTTTATGCTGTAATATTATGATCAGAAATGAACATGGAGCACTTAGTAGCATCTAGTAGCACTTAATAATTAATGAATAATCATTCTCACCTCAAATCTGTCCGTGTGTCTCACAGTCCACCACCAATGTTTGAGCGGTGATGAGAGAAATGATCATCAGCAGGTTAACTGTGACATCATGTGCTACTAACAGCATTCAGCCAAAAATGAATCATGTAAATATTAGGTGAACTGTTGTTTACATAGCTGAGTGAAGGAACGACTAATGTGCCAGTATTATCTCCATTATTTCCTCATACATTTTCTACCAGCGATGCTGCTGAACAGTTCCGTTTGCTTGACTTATTTCCTTTTAGAACAAAAGATGTCACGATTTGTTATGGAATTCTTTTTGATAAATTCCTGTGTTGTGCTCATGCTGTCAATTTGTAATGCTGTAGCTTTTTTATCACTTATTAAATGAGAGAAAATCTACTCTTCACCCATTTCACTGAATTTGTTTTGCAATTTACTTTGTTATGGACTCAAAATCCTCCTGGAGGTAGCGTAAAAACGTTTTAGCAATATTTTCTCTTCTTTTTTCTTTTTTTGATAACACTCATGTTTCAGTTTGAGACTTCAAATTGCACGAAATGCCCAACATTGAAAATCGTGTACACGTTAGAGAAAAAAAAGACAACCATAGCCCAAACTGATCAACACCTAACAACATCATTATGAAGAACTATATAATCCAGTTTTCTCCTTTTTTCAGGATGAGATTTCAGCTTTGAGACGACGTCTGGAGAAATCAGAGAAGGAGAGAAATGAGCTGAGGCAGACTGCAGACAGCCTGGAGACCAAGGTCGGCACACACATACAAGCATGCACGCACAGACACACAGACACACAAACACACGTCTAATGCTGTGATCCGTGCCTGCAGGTTACAGCGGTAACATCAGAGCTGAGTGATGAGCGTTTCCGTGGTGATGCAGTGGGTCAGGCTCTGGACATGGAGAGGGCTGAGAGACTTCGTCTGAGCAAAGAGAATAAAGACCTACAGGTAAACCGAACAATGATAGGTTTGGAATGAATAAATAGACGCATTGGTGGCGCAGCAAGGAAACACTCATCCACCACCGATCCGACAGAGCTACCTCTGCCTCGGTTGTGCACAACTGGTCACATCCGTGGAGAAGCTGGCTGAGGGATCTAGTCCTTGACAGTTACCTGGCAGCTCTGCTAGGAAATTTGAAGAATCTAGTCCTTGCCACTTCAACAATGACTCCAGCAGGTAGTCAGAGGGATCTAGTCCTTGTCAACCCACTTAGACAGTACAGTCTGATTCATTCATTGACATGGACTACATGTTGAATTTGATTTGAATTTCAAATTAAGGCAAAATGGGGAAAAATTATTATTATTATTTAGTCTTTAGGAAGGTGTAATAAAATAATAACTCACTGGATTCTGCTACCTTTTGTATGTCACATCAATCTCTTTATTGTGGTACATTGGTACTATTCCATGTTTTTTCCAATGTTAGTCTCGTATAGATCAGAGTAAAATCGCTGTGGAAACCCTGGAGAAGCAGCTTGAGGAGGAGAAACAGAAAGTCCAGATGAAGGAGAGTCAAAGGGGAGCAATGTCAGGTAAACAAGCAGATGCTTTGTTTGCCAGAAAAGATTTATGTGTTTAAGTTTAACTTGGTGTATGAAAGGCCTGAATACGCCGAATATGATTGAAGATTGTTGTTTGAAGGCCTCATTTGAAGACTGACTTGACTAGACTGCCCTGTCACAAGGATCCACCTTGTGGCACATCGTACAACACCCCATCATCACCACTAACACAGTCACATCCATGCGTGTCACAGAGAGCGAGCTGGCCATGCAGCTGGAGTGTTGCCAGACTGAGGTTGAGTTTGTCCGCAGACGACTGAAGCAAACGGAGGAAAAACTGGAGACGGAGAAGCAGACACGACAGCAGCTCGATACAAAGGTGGGACAGAGACACGCGGACGTTCGCGACAACCAGAATGAGACGTTCAAATGTCAACACTGAACAACACAGTCTGTGCGTGTGTGTATAGGTGGCCGCACTGCAGAACCAGCTGGAACAATCTCGGAAGAGTATGACAGAACTCAAGCGTCACTGCCGGCGAGTGACCTCTGACCTTCAGGATGCCCGTGTCCTCAGTGAAAGCCTACAGAGTCGAATGCACGAGCTTGAACGGAAGCAGAGGAGGTATGTGTGTGTTTGAGTATGCGTGCCTTTTCTCCTACTAGTTGAGATGTCATTTAGCAGAGCGGAGATAAAGTCCCAAATTAAAACTGTCCCAAGTCCTACACATTGAGTTTGGAGTCCTAGACGTTGATAATGTCTTTACACTAAATTGCCTATCCAGTAATCTTATAGTTTTAACTTAGTTACAAAACGTAGTTTGGTGAAGATATCAGCTCTCTCCAAATCAAAAGGCTCAGTCCCAAGTAAAGTCAAGTCAAAGTCACTTCTGACAAAGTAAACGGCCCCTTTTACACTTTTTGTATCTACGTTCATCCTGGTTATTTGGATGCTGTCTGCATTTTGCTCAGATCTCAGTAGGTGTGCTATCACACTATTTAAACTCATCCTTCCTCCTCGTTTTCTGGACACTTATAATCCATTGAAATGACAAAAAAAGATGCTGGCCATGTTCCAGTGACAGATTCCCCATCAACTCACAACTCCTACTTAAAAAACTGTATGAATGAATTAGTAAAAAGAGCTTGTTTACACCTGACCTTTACACCTGAATACTCGTGACACAGATAAGGTCACAACAGGTGATGCTGAGGAGGTGTCTTTTTGGATCAGGACAATTTGTGATTGCATTTCCAAGTCCAGTATAAATTATGTGACACAAGTCCACCTGGCTCATATTTTGTAGTATTTTACATGTTTGCGCAGTCGACTCGCCTGTGTATGTTAGCGCTTGAATTGGGCCAGAAATATTTGATTGAATCCAGCCTGGTAATGTTAAGAGTCTGTCTGAGCCTGGCTAAGCCAGACCATAACGTTTTCATTATGAATCCAAACAGAGCCTGAGGAATTTGCCCAGCTGGACACAAGAATTTTCAGCCTGACAAAAACCCTGACTGAACACTACTAGAGGACCTGATATTCTTACAACAGTGTTTATCATGATCTGTAAACTTCATGCTTAAAATGATTTCACTTCCACTAAAATGACTTCTCCGTCCACCTCAACTTTTAGTGTTCATAACCACTTAAACTTTGTATCTAACTGTGAATGGAATGGATGATGTCCTCCTATCATGAAAATCCACCCTGAAAAGTCAGTGGCACTGGATATCCTCTCTGGTACATACACTACTGAGACAAAATCCGTACCCCATACTGGCATTTGGTAACACATAAACACTACTGCTGGCAACGGGGGACACACAGAGCGCTGGTCTGACCAGCTGAGCTGGAGTCAATATGAAATTCTCAGCCCGATACTCATCTTACAAATAATGTGCAAATCCGGAATCTTCAAGGGGCATGTCAGGACAGTAATGACAAGCTGTAATGTCTGTGTGTGCGTGTGCGTGTGTGTGTGCGTGTGTGTGCAGGTTTGACAGTGAGTTGACTCAGGCCCTGGAAGAAGCTGACAATGAGAGAGAGCAGAAGGACAAAGCTATCCAGGAAAGCACAGCAATGGGAGCCGAAATATACACGCTGCGACGCAATCTACAGGTGTTTGAAATATTTGTAACTGCCATATCGACTGTTAGTATATAATATTAAAAATGATGAGTTTAGATGTTCAGTA
>OMNV01008190.1:9909-20435 GCA_900303265.1 Brotula barbata | reverse complement strand
GCATTCTATGGGGTGTCCTGCTGGGTATCCCATGGCAACAGCTGCTGCTGAGTCACGTCCTGGGGCTGGGAGGTGGCTGTCTGATGTCTTTTGTGTTTGTGGATGCTGAGCTGTTTGGTAGGTGGGATAACAGAGGGGCTCGTCCCGCTCTTCAATCAATTATACATATTAATTGACGTTCACGATTGATGCATGATTGATTCATGACAGTGTGTTCGTGCGTGTGCATTGTAACAGCTTTTTGCAAACTGTTACAGTGCACGAAGGGTTCTGGGTCAGTGATCCCTACAGATGGAAACACTTAAACCCTGGTCAATGAATAAAACCTTTCAGGGTTAATTAGGGTTATTTTTGATAGATTTAATGGGCCTCTCCATTTTATGAATGCATTGATAATTGTGTATACCAGGCTCATAAATCTCTTAATTTGTAGACTGGATGTGTTGGGCATCATTTTCACATTTTTGATCTATTTGGTATCTTTGGTCCATAAAGATGGACCCTTTGTTGCTTAACTTAAAATTTAAGAGGTTAAAAATGTCATGGCATGGCATGAAATTTGAATGGAATTGCAAAATAAATATTAAAGGAGCTATTCCACATTTCCTCCTGTCACATGTTATCTTGCAATTTGTTTACAGTCATCGGTCTTGTGATTGCTTTAATTCAAAGTCACGCAGATCTGTGGCAGCGGCATTGAAGTTGTGCGACGTTAAAACATGATTGAACTTGAGCGACGATGGGAAAAAATACATGAAAGTTTTAAATATTTTGATACAAAAAGAAACAGTTGTAAAGGCATCATGATAAAGTATTAAATACAAAAACTGATCAAAAAAACAAACAAACAAACAAAAAGTAGCCTGGAATGTACCATTAGCTACAATTAGCTGCTGGTTAGTTAGCTATGTTAGCTTGCTATGCTTCTTAATAATGTCATATTTTGAATACAAATGAAATCTCTGTTGACATTTATCACAAACTAGTGCATAAAACAAACAACCAAACAGTTCATGCTAACGTCCACTGACACACATTGTCGGCTTCGCTAGCCTCCACTTAGCAATACTGTATGAGGTCACGGAAACAATTAGCAAGGACAAACAAAGTTTATTTACAAATAATTAACAATAATTACAATCACACAAGTTACAACCATGAATAATGTAGATCGGGGGAATTGATCCATCAGGATAAGGTTTTATTTTAATAAAGCCTAATATGTCTGGATGCATTATACTAAACACATGTAGAATAGAGAGAAATTTAAGGGAATTAAAGATATCACACTTTACTCTAATATGGTTTGCTATAATGGATTATAGGAATCTGTCATAACTTCATTTTTTTCAATTCCTTTTATATTCTTTATATACTTAATCATTAATGTTTTGTAAAGTAAAGTAAATGTATCCAAAATCCTTTAAGTAACCCTGAACTGTTTGCCTGAAAGTAAACTCCATTACCAATTCATTTGCCATTTTTTACTGGGTTAAGTCTTTGTTTTTTTACATAAATATAAAGAATCATGACGTATAAAGACAAATTACTAATTCAATTAGATTTTTTTCAACACAATGAAATATGAAATAGAACATATGTTATAGTATATATCATATATATATATGTAATTCAAAGGCAATTATCAAAAATACTACCCATCCCTGGACACCAGTAAACGTATTAACATCATTATTATGGAAAGGTATTTATCAAAATTCCTTCATCTTTTAAAGACCCAATAATAAAACACAAATATTCATTCTTCTTTCTGTCATTCTGCTGACCGTCCAGGCTCCACGCACCCTCTTTGTCTGCTGCGTGTTTGTTATCGTGTAGGTAAAAATGCTGCATGGTTTTCTGCAGCGCCGACTGACCGAGTTAATTATATTTCTGTCACTCGTTGGCAGAGACAAACACCGCGTTTCCATGGCAACAATGTGCCCAGGAGCTCCATGCGGTATTAGTAATGAAGCAGGATGTGTCTGCCATGGACCACGCAGAGCCCAGGCGTGGTAGCATTGACCATTATCTCTAACACACACACACACATACCCACTGTGTGTTTGGCCATGACTGCAGCGGGAAAACATGTTTGCGTCATCGCCTCAGATTCTCGAGGCTTTTGGTGTCCTCTGTTTCCTGTGCCTCTGCACCAGTACATGAGTGACAGGCATGAAGAGACACTACAAGTCTGCTGCGTCCTATATATAAATGTGCATCAGTTGTGGTATCACTTTTGTGTGCGTGTGGTTGTGGGTGGGCGTTTCTGAAAGGTCATCCGTTCAACACTGGTGTTTTTTCATTCAAACATGTCTGTCTGCATTGTCAGACGAGGCTATGATGGGCATATGAGCTGCCATAACGGTCTGGGGCCCAGTTCGCAAGCGCTCATTGAACGTGTAACCGTATACGGGTATCACAGTGCTCAGAGACTCCCAGATCATCGCATGGATGAAATGAAACCAGTGTCAATACTGCTTTTGGTTTATTGTGTTTTGATCAATTTCATACTACTGTTTTCTATTTTTGATGATGCCAGGAACTGTATAGTGTAGTGTTAAGGTCTGCATATACAGATACAATTGGATTGCCTTTACACCCACAAACACAATTTTTTAAATTTTTTTTAAATTTAGTAGTAGAGCAAATGTGATCCTCAACCAAGGTTTCTTCCAGGAGTGTGTCCCAAGTCTTTTGATTTGTTATTGTGGTTGAGCACAATTAAACTATTTTTTCCCTCTCAGAGAGTCAGATGAAGAGTCTTCTGGTCAGTCTCGTCTGTCTCATCCTCTTCCCGGAATCGCTCAAACGATAAATGCATACATCAAAACGTTTCATGCTACAACAGAGGCCTCAGTATGACTTTACTCATTTCACGAGTCATGTCCTTTTTGCGCAAAGTGTTTACAGATAAGTGCTGTTCTCTGCATCCGGGCCAGAACAGGCAAACAGGAACTAACTTTTTATAGAATTCACTCAACAAAGAAATAGGCCGGAGCAGACTCACACTCACACACACACACACACACACACACACACACACTAACACACATGCAAATAACAAACACTTGCAATAATAAAAGCATCAACTCTAGGCTTGAGGAACCACAGAATCACCGCGTTGCATAAGAGATGATTACATCAGATCCTTTAGATTTGTAAAAGTGAGTCTGTTAAACAAATCTGTGCCTGATTGCATCATTAAACTGTATGAGGGCTGCAACCGCCTTTAAGTATCTGTGTGGACGGGCGTGGTCCTGCTTTATAGGCAAGCCTTTCCTCTACTGTCTATAACTGGATGATTGTATCAGATGTGCCCTATTAGTCGGGCCCCAGGTGGGGCCCCGATCAATAGCGTCTAAATGGGGTTGACCATCCCTGTGAATGCATTAGCTGAAGCACTGGACAGAATCAATGGGTGCGGCGTGAAAAGTGAAGCCCAGCACTCGTGACTTGATGAAGTCCTGCTCCTGATGACAGAGAGGAGTGACTGTGTGGTGTGAATGAGAGTGAGTGTATATGCATATTGGTATAAATCAGTGTGTGTGTGTGTATGCATGAACGTATTCTCTGACTCTCCTAGCGTGCGTTTGTTACCTCCAGGCCTCACCAACACTCCGTACGGCCTGAACACATGGACATCCTTGACATTTCATTTGAGCATGTAGGCTGCACCTGCCACGACGCAGACATGCACAGCTGTAGGCCACTTCCTCTTCCTCCATGTTCGAGCTGTTGTTGTCGCTGCACAGACACACTTCAGCACACTTGCGTGGTTGAATGGTGTCTCAATAGAACACATGTATTCCAGCCGTATACAAGTTGTTTAAAGTAGAAATATCACAACGTAAAAACCTGGAGCAGTTTCCTGTTTTGTGATCCTCGTCCAAAGGTTTCAATGGTGTAGCCACAATTCCTGAGTAAGTGGGCCTAAGAAGCCATTGGAGTATTTGTAGTGATTAAGCACAATTAAACAAAAGTTTTCTCTAATTTGTGAATATTTTCCCGAAATCAGCGTCATTATCAAAAAGACAGAACGATTAGAACAACAGCAGTATTGGGGCCACAGCAGAAAAAAAAATTCAAGAACAAAGTCATAATACTTCAAGAATACTTCAGAAGTTGAAATGCTATAAAGCCATAATGCTATTCTAAAAGCTAAAAATGGGAATAAATTAATTTGAGGAGAAAAAACAAACACAACAATAAGTCAGAGTAGAACAATGTCAAAATATTCTCATTATCTTGTGCGCACAAGTTAATTTCCTTGTGTTTCCTGAGAGATGACTTGGTTTTTTTATGTACTCTACTTGCTTTAATATTGTGCTGAAATGCTAAAGCACACACACCCATCCAAACCACAATGTTTCTGCTCAACAAATGCTTCTTGATGACTCAGTCTTGCACTATTGTGGGCGATGGTGTGCACTTGATAAAGTTGCACTTATCCTCCTGCATAAGTGCACATTTGAGCCGTTTTCCTCCCGTTGATTAAAAATTTACTCAGGGAATGAATGCTGCCTTTCAGTGGAGGTGAACTGAGCCTGTCTCTCATGATCGAGCTCTACCGCCGTCTTTTTTCTTTCTCTTTCTTGGCCTGGAGAGACACTGTAGTTATTATTGTAAACATGAATTGCAGCAATTGCCTGTAAAATCAGGTAATAAAACTCTAAGGACAAACTTAAGATACGGTTCCCTTGAGTTCCCCCTGATTGCTACTTATCTCCTATTGCTCTTTAGGGCGTCAATAAAGCCTCATGACGACGTTACGTCATAAGGAATACTTACCATGAGACATATAGAGCTACTCAAAGGCTTCATTGTGCAGCTGAGTGGTGTCTGAGATGCATTCTGAGCTGATGAGTGCTGATGGGTACACAGACAACACTGTTCTGTTCAGCAGTACTTTAAGCGGTTTTAAAAGCTGACACTTCGCCCACCAACCATTACACACCGTATCGCACGTTAGTTTGACGTGTTGCTTCTTTTTTTGTTTCCTGGTGGCGAGGTCGGTACAGCGGTGATAACGCCTGCTGGCACAGCCGTGAGTCATACTGGGCCAAGGTCGGACTGACGCTGTGTCAACAACAGTAAAGAAGGGCACTTGACACATTTGTGTCAACATTAAAACTTTGAGTCTTTGATAGGTCACGATAATCGGATGGATATTGGCACAAAACAGTGTTGGTGCTTAAGCTTCTTACTTCTGTTTACAAGGAACTGTAGTCCTGTACTTAACAAATGATGGAATCCTTTTATTTTCTCAAACACTGTTTGTCTGAATTTGCCATTACACCCTAACAGGACTCCGGAGTGCTGTGAAAATATCACGAGTCTGTAGCACCTCCTCGTCTGTAGCACCTCCTACAGATGGAATCTGATTTGGAAAAAAAAACATTTCAGCCAAATAAATGCCAGCATTTCCCACAAAGGAAATCGTTACGTCACTCGGATTCGTCAAACGTATCTTTTATTCTCCCACGCGATACATAATATTGTTTGGAGTGAGAGAAGGCAGCACCTGAGGCTTTGCACTTTCAAAGGGAAAAGAAGGGAGTAGTTTTCGCAATTTTTTGCAATTGGCTACAATTCTATACTTGAATGTGGCCTACGTTTTTTATTGTATGGCTGAATGTCATACAAAGTTATTGAATCAGGGTCCTTGAGTCCAGACCAGTGAGTCTTAGCAATATTTTCTGCCCAGTCAGCCAGATAACGTAGAGACAAGATTCCAGTCTATAGGCGCAACACTAACAATCACTGTCTGTCCTCGTCATGTTTCTGGAGATGCAGACTCACACACACTCACTGGTGAGGCAGGAAACATGCAACACTGATATCAGGGAGTAAGAAAATTCCGATATTGATATATCAGCCGATACACACACACATACTCCATAGTATGATGGTGTTACTCGCCTTAAAGAACAGATCTAAAAGCTATCAATGTATCGCGGCACTACATCTTAGTCCATTCTGCTCATAACGTTACACTGTAACAGTGTAACTTTAGTCTGATTTAATAAATTTGGCTTAAGGCATAAGTCAGATGGACTAAGATGCTCGCATATTAGCCTCCACTCAGCTGACGAGGTAGTAGCTATGTGGTAGCTTACTAAGCTAATGTAGCATACAAGCTTGTTGTCATGGGGAATAAAAGCTGGGGGGACATAGTTTATTTACTCTCCAGCATTACATCTCACCAAATTCTTTAAAGTCACTCGTCCAGGAGTCTTCATCTTCCTTATTAATTAATTTATTTTCTTATATTGGTGCAGATCAGTGAACATATACACTGATAACGATAAATCTGCGACAAATCAGCAGATCAGCAGCCGGGCCTTATTTCAAACTATCAAAAAATCAGTTTAAGCAGCGTCTAGTTTCTCGTCCACACAATGATTCACGCTGACGACATCCGCTGTGGGCCTCCGTGCCTGATTGAACAGCAGATTATCCTTCACTTTACAGCCAACAATCCGATGACACAAGTGTTAGTGTTTTTCCAGGGTGCTCAACAAATGAATCATTCATGAGCCCAGAATCCTTTGCTTTGGACAGAAACAGCTCATTATTTAGCGATAACAGTAGTGGCTGCAGATATTCGGGTTCCAATGTGAACTTAAACACAGCATAGTAGAGCTGAATGCACTGCACGTGTTGGAGAATAGAAGTCAAGGATGCTTGTGTTGAGAACTGGAGAGAGGAGACGGATTGTACTGCATACACACATTCACATCCACAGGGATTTTAAAAGCAAGAATTACCAAATTTCCTTCTTTTTAGTGGAAAGTCTCGCCTCAGCCTTGACTTTATTGGAGTTTTTATATGTGAGAGCAGACGTATGCAGGAATATAATGATGTCATTGATCTGGTCCTTTTTTTATATTTTATTTTTTTTACCTAACTTGGACTTCCAAAAACCCAATTAAACTCCTTCACCTACACTGCAAATGCATTTTGTACCTCATAAAAAACATGTGCACACACACTCTCTCTCAACCGCGTTACAAAGCCCAGTCACAGGTGGAGTCATCGTACAAAGCAAATGCAAAGTTTTCTCTCATTATCACACATTTGGCCAAACCTTCGCAAAGAATTCTATGACGAACGCTTTGAAAACTCAAAGTGGGTGGAGGAAGAAGAGAACGGTCGATGCTTCCTTCAGTTTCCACTATTTCAACCATTCCGATATATCATCCACGGTGACATTTTTGCAAGAGTTTATTATTCTGTCAGTCAGGTATGTCAACAATTCAGTGCAGTCAAGGACGTGAACACCGCCGTGAATACAACACCGTAATTTACCAGTTTCAGGCATCTGAGGAATGTCCAAGCACATGGTGTTTGGTCTAAAGAAAATGATACATTTTTTTTTTAGAAAAAACACAAATCTTGTTGTGGGTTAAATGGATGTGACCTCATTGTCCCCGCTCATGAATGGAGGTAAAATTAAGAAAGTCCTCTCCTCTAGAAATTTTTTCCATTCAGAGTGGAAACAGGTAGAGATTCTAACATTTGTGTAGGAAAGCATGGACAGAATCTTTAACAAATTCAATAAATGCCGTAGGTTAATGCTGTTTACTGAATCTGGATAATGATCTGTCAAATCGGGTGGCCGTCCAGTTTGATGTTACCAAAGGTCAAAGGTTGGGCCCAAACTACATGCGGCTTTATTGATATCCCACAGATTGTAACTCCCAGCATGCCTGCATCCACATGGACTTTTATCCTTCTTGAAGGCCCGAGTCCCGATCACAGCCAAAATCTACTCGGCTTTCTTGGCCTCCTGAATGTCCCAGCATGCATTTCCAGCTCTGTGTTATCCTCCCTCATGAATAAGGCCTTTCATGTGTTCTATCATTTCAAAAAAGGAAGTCGGAACTTTACTTCCTCTCACGCTCTACCAGTAATTACCTTGGTGCTTTAGGTATCGATGTCCAAAACGTTTTGCATCATATTTTAATTTGCATAGTTGTCATAACTTGAAAGAATAGTTTTGGAAATATCACATAAAGTATTCGTAGTAGTATGAAGTACAGTGTAGTAGTACAGTATGAGAGCATATTATACTATACCAATATATAATATGATAGTTGCCCAACTGTATAACAATAACAGTAAAAATAGCAATAACAATAGTATAATAATGATAATAACATGTCAATAATGTTAATAGAATAGTATTCTTTAAGTATAATAGTGTGGATTATAAATACAGTATAATATAGTATAATATCTGACTTGAGGTATTTTTGAGAGCCCATATGAGGGAGAAAATTTTATATCGTCATGATTATTGTTTCAATGGTGCTAAAAAATTCACACCATCATTTGTGACTCTACTCTATACTCTGTCTCCATGGCAACAGACATACAGTATAAGCTTGCCGTTAAAAACTGAACAAAATCTTGTGCAGCCCTATGTGGCGTTGGTTCTTTTAGCAGCATGATGCTGAACAATATTCCTTTTTTTTTGGCATTTTTACCTCTATTATGATAGTTACAGTGAGGTGACGGCTGACAGAGGGGATGATATGCAGCAAGGGTCACAGGCTGGAATTGAACCTGCACCGCTGTGTTATTTGGTATGCGGTGAGCCAAAAGGTCGCCCCTTGTTGCTGAACAGTGAAAGCATTTCTCAGGCCTGATATGTTTGTCCATCCACAAAAATAGTCACACATTAGACCCTTTGGTGTGTTTCTCAATACCTGTGTGTGTGTGTGTCCTCTGCACTCAGGTCTAATCTAGAATTCTGACATGCTTGTGGACACACGTTAGTGCTTAGGAAACAGGAAATTCATACTGAATGTGCAAATGTGAACAATTAGGTCAACTAGTTGATAATTAATGTTACCAGAAAACCGTTGGCTTTACTGTAGCGGGGCAGAGTGTTTATTGTACTGATAAAGCAAGAAAGTCCCAGACTGTGACTCATTTATAGAGTGTGTGTGTGTCCACGCATACCCATCTGTTAATGCACACTAGGTCTAAAGCTAATCAAGGTAGATAAGAAGACCTAATTTACCGATACACTGCCAATCCAGTTTGTCTGCCGATTAGATTGTGTGTGAGTGCGTGCGTGCGTGTATGTGTGTGTGTGTGTGTGTGCATACACCAGGGGAAAGTATAATTTGCTGTGTTTCTTCTTTTGGTCCTATTTGTGGAAAAGTTTTGGCTCAAAAAATTGTCTCTCATGGCCACCAAAATAAAGCTCTGTGATCTGGCGTGCTGTTGTTGCTGTATCAGGAAGTGAAGGAGCAGATGGCTCTTCCTGTTTTCGGGGAGTTTCTTAGGCTTGATTGTGTCGCACCGTTTTCCTTTCTGCCAAGTTTCCTCCGTGTGCGTATCAAAGGTGAACGTGCGTTGTTCTTATGTGGGTTTTAATGAGTTATGGATGTGTGTGTGTGTGTGTGTGTGTGTGTGTCGAGTGCTTACAGTCGTAGATGTGTGCCGCAAGAACGCGAAGTGAACCGTGGGGAAACCAATCACAGATGAGAGGATTAACATGAATCTTGTTTGCGGTAACAATGACGACGCCTTCGCCACGTACATGCAACACCTGTGCTGCTTTGCTTTGCTTCCTGCGAGCGTCCCAGCTTGACTCGTGTATGAGATTGCGACGGTTGCGGGCTGAAGAGAATCCCAGATGCCTGAGTGCTGCTCTGTCTTTGCGGAGAGGAACAGCCGGTCCCTGTGTCTTTTTGTCCGTTGAGGCCCCCCCTTCCTCGCATAAAGGCTTTGGTCAGACGTGTGCCTAAATTCCCTTGTCCCCCCGCCCCCTCTCCTCCAGTCCAATTTGAACTGGATTCCTGCCCAGTCCAGGGCCAGCTCACCCTCTTTGTCCGCAGATTTGGCACATGACCTGCGCTGGCAACTGGCGCTGTGGGCAGACCTCCAAATACCACCCACGACCCCTTTGTTCCTTGTGCCCCTTTTGCCTCCCTGCACCCATGTGTAGGCACGATGCCAGGCTGGCGACGACGACGACAACGGCGTGAGGGCCTGCGTGTAATGAGTGTGTGTAACAGTTCCATTAGAGCGTCTGTGGCCACGGTTTGGCATGGATTTGATACTGATACTGTTATATCACATTTGTACATGTGTCAAAATGTAACGTGTGCAGTCAAAAGCAGAGAAAATAAGCTATCGGACGAAATGACTGTTTACTCCCATCTTTAAACAATAGATTAGCATTCCGATGTAATTCGGATCACTCTGGAAGTAGGCGGGAATAACTGAGGTGGGTGAGGAGGGAATGTTAGCCACGTGAGGCGCCCCCGCCATGCCCGAAAAACAAATCCATGAAGGGTGAAAGAGAGGCAGCTGGAATACAAACATCCTTTAATAATCACTGCGTAAGGTGAAACTCACGGTGCACTCTGTAGCCAAATCCTCCATCCAACCCCACCTGACCAAACCCCTCAGCAGCCTCCCTCCTGTTTTCATTTGATTAGGAGGGAATTTTTCTCCTTGGGCCCGTTATGAACCGTATTCGGCCTTCAGACATGTGAGACAAAATA
>OMNV01008189.1:0-10784 GCA_900303265.1 Brotula barbata | reverse complement strand
TATTCAAATACTTATTTGTCACAAACATGCTTGAGAACAAAATGACTCCTCTACAACAAACAAAGAGAGCCTGGAGCCTGTAGAGCTTGATTGAAGGCGTGATTTTGTTACTTTTGTGGGAGCCACGTGTGTTTATTGATCGCTGGGGTGTTACGGCGGTATAGGTATGCGACATCATGTAGTTCGTGCGGAGTCACTCTGGGATGGTTGATGTTCGTGATGACGGATTGTTGGGGCGGCGTGGCTTAGGGTGTTAGGATCTGCGCCTAATGAGCCCCGCTCATCAGCTGTGCCTACGCACATCACAGAGTAAAACAGTGCTCTCGGTGCCTTCATTGGCACGAGTAATGCCTTTGTTTCTAACTATTATGGTTTATTGTTTCTTCTTCTTATCGTTACAGACACATCAGTCTCAACACTGCCAGTCTTATACATGTGTAATACCTTTATGAACATGTAATCTACAGAAACATGAGATAAAACAGAAACCTTTTGAAGTCCTCTCTCTCTCTCTCTCTCTCTTTTCTCGTGCTCCTTTGCCTTCTCGCGCCAATGAACTTCGATCTGTTTCCCCGTCACCAGGCCTTCTCCCTGTACGAGGACGAGATCAGCGACTCCAAAGCGCAGTTGGCGGCCATTACGCTGATCATCGGTACCTTCGAGCGAATGAGATGTTTCAGCGAGGAAAATCACGAGCCGCTGAGGACTCAGTGTGCACTGGCTGCCTCCAAGCTGCTGAAGAAACCGGACCAGTGCCGGGCCGTCAGTATCTGTGCCCACCTGTTCTGGTCAGGACGCAGCACCGATAAAAACGGTGAAGAGGTGTGTGTGCTGGCAGACTTGAGCTACAATGAGCTTACGTGTGTAAATGAGAAAACTCTTGAAGTCAAAGGAGCGAGAAGGTTTTTGGTTAATTCATCAGGAAAACGTAAACAGATGAAGTCAAATATATAAAGTATATGATTGGTTCGAACTAAACCACTAAAAATGGATGATTAAAGGAATTTCCATGTTCCCAAAAATTCTGGCCGTAACATAGACCATTGCTGTAGCTCAAGAAGGGGAGATGGTTACTGTCATTCCATAGAGAATGTGCGTCACTGCAGCTGGCTCCATAAAGCATTTAGTGGCGTATCAAGTGTACTTTAGCACAAAGAGGTCTTAACAGCCTGCACGAAGACAGAGGAGGCCACGAAACACTTTTTGTGCAGCCTTCATTGACTGTTTGTTTATCTTTTAAATTGAGACACACTAATTAACCTTAGCTGTGAATTTTTCAGTTATTACTCCTATTGCAGGTCTCCTGAAAAAATCTATAAATTATGTGGGAGTGAGTCTGTTGTCAGTCTTTCCTTTTAGACGTCAGCTGTTAATGTCTGTCTTTCTTTGCTTACGTTTAATACCGTTAATGCTACTCGTAAACCTGTCTGCACTTTAGATCCGTGACGGTAAGCGAGTGATGGAGTGTCTAAAGAAAGCTTTGAAGATCGCCAACCAGTGCATGGACCCGTCGCTGCAAGTCCAGCTCTTTATCGAAATCCTCAACAGATACATCTGCTTCTATGAAAGGGAAAACGATGCGGTGAGACACCACGCTTTGTTGTTCAGCTGTTAGCGTCGCCCCACTGGATTCGTTCTGTTACGTATCATGAGACTGTTTTCTTTTGGTAAATCTCTCCATATTCAAAAATGATGACAAAAGTCCTACAGCTTCTCCTACAACACCTAGAACAGCAGCTTCTCTAATCAACGATGCTCAAAACACCACTAACATAACAAAGAAGGTGCTGCAGAGGATTTACTCAATGAATGCAACAGACAATTTGACATGTAGATGCCGGTCCCTTGCGGTTGGCCAACCATGGCGAGCTCTTACCAGCAGCCACGCTGGGGTTTGGAACCATAACTGAGAAAGATAAGAAACAACGTCAAAGTGTTGTGAACACGGCATCCAGCATCAAAGGGGCCACGTGGCTGCAGCTAGAATCCATTCATACTGAGGGAGGGCTGTACAAAGAAGGCACTAACTGTTATCAGAGATGTCAGTTATCAGTTCAATTCATTTATTTATAAAGCACCAAATCACAACAAAAGTTATCTGATGGAACTTTACAGGTAGAACAGATCAGGACCAAACTCTAGAATATGTAGAGACCAAACATTCACCATGAGGAGGACAAAACTCCACTTTAAAGGGAAGAAACCTGGAACAGAACCTGGACTAGGAGGGAACAGAACCTGGACTAGAGGGAACAGAACCTGGACTAGGAGGGAACAGAACCCGGACTAGAGGGAACAGAACCTGGACTAGGAGGGAACAGAACCTGGACTAGAGGGAACAGAACCTGGACTAGAGGGAACAGAACCTGGACTAGAGGGAACAGAACCTGGACTAGAGGGAACAGAACCTGGACTAGGAGGGAACAGAACCTGGACTAGAGGGAACAGAACCTGGACTAGGAGGGAACAGAACCCGGACTAGGAGGGTAGTGATAGTTGAAGGCTCTGACTCCCATTCTGATTTTGGAGACTCTAGGAACCACAAGTAAGCCAGCATTCTGTGAGTGTAGTGGTCTAGAGGGATTATAAGGTACTAAGAGCTCTTTAAGGTATGATGGTCCCTGACCATTAAGGGCTTTGTAGGGGAGGAGAAGGATTTTAAATTCTATTCTGGATTTTACAGGGATCCAGTGCAGAGACGCTAATACAGGAGAGATCTGATCCCTTTTCCTGGTTCTAGTTAGTACACGGGCAGCAGCATTCTGGATCAGCTGGAGACTCTTTAGAGACGTGTTGGACAGCCTGATAATAAAGAATTACAATAATCCAGCCTGGAAGGAACCAAATCCTATATACTTAATCAACGGTTTGCACTTCAACCATCAGGGACAAACGATCAGAGTCTCACTGAGTCAACATCAGCCCTCCTGCTGCTTTCACACTGACATCATGTTCTTTGTTCCTCTGTTTTTTTAAAAAAATTTTGTATCTACTGTGAATTAGTGCTTACTGAAGCCAGGGTCATTTAGACAGATGAATTAACTAACAAAGTAACCACAGAAACAGAATGATCCTTTAACACTGTCTGCGATTGTCCACCAATCCAGGTCACTGTTCAGGTACTGAACCAGCTGATCCAGAAGATCAGGGAGGATCTTCCCAACCTGGAGGCAAGTGAGGAAACGGAGCAAATTAACAAACACTTCCTCAACACACTGGAGCATCTTCGTCTGCAGAGGGAGTCCCCCGAGACGGAGGGCCCGGCCTACGAGGGCCTGGTCCTTTAAAGCAACTGCAAATGCAAAGGATGTGATGTCCATCTATATATATGTACGACTAGATTAAGAATATATAACTACATGTGCTCACGAGAACATAAAAAGAAAATCCATCCTGTAAGTCAGGACTAAAACTAATGAGTAATGGGGTTCTCTTACCTGGAGCTATGCTACATTCCTGTTCACATGTTGTCCACTCACTCTGAATTCTTTCACTTCATCATTTTCCATCTTGCTGCCTTCACCTCCCAACTCAGTTTTGCTGCAGCACATTTGAGATGTTTAAGTTTAAGAAACAGGGGCTTTAACCGTTTGTTCCTTATGTCCAAAAATCGAAGGCACAATTACTGTACGAGTTGACCACTTAAACGTGGACATTATCTTGTTCCCTTTGTAATGGTGGAACAAGTGGGACCCCACAGGAATGACAGTTCAATTACAGCCATTCCTGTCGGAACGAAGTCATTGGTTGCTGCAGCCTGGAGATATTTTGTGATCACATACCAGGTTTATTGGCATTGAAAGGACTCCCTGAGTGATTTCTTCAAAAAGGCAAACGTAGAAATTATTCACACCACAACAACATCGAACCATATTCCCTAATAGTGTTTAGCTCTCATGAGGGAAAAACCTCCTCAAATGAGTTTTCCCTTAAAGCGCCCGGCTTGTTTTCCCTTCCCTCGCTCTCCCAGCTACTCGTTGTTAAGGATACAAACCTCTCAGAGACATTTCAATGTGTGTAGTAAAGGCGACAGGTCAAACACCTCCAAAATGCTACAGATGACAAAAATAATGTTGGTGACTCATTTGAACGTGAAAAATCACCTAGACAAAGTCACCAAAGATATAAAAGAGATCACAACCAAGAAATGTTTCACGAACCTGAGCATTTTTTCCAAAGTATGAATGAGTTATTCTAGACTATAAACAGAAGAAGAAGAAAAAACAGTACCACGAGCTCGTGTCTGTCTTTCTGTATTTCTTTCTGTCATCATGAGGCCCATCTTCTTATCTGTCTCTTCTTATTCTCACAAATTCTACACTTGTGTCTGCTTAGCCTAGGCTTGTGTTTGTAGTATAGGCCTGGTTTTCACATTACTGTGTGTGAGAAACGAGGGCACGGCGAGCTCATGCCAACCAGCTGTACGTTGTCTAACATGGTTTTCATTTAGCTGACATCCTTCATGACCTGCCTGCTGATTTGACTTTTTCTTACCTCCGTGTTGATGTGACGGGACTATGAGCTTTGATTCTTCTGCGCCCTGTCAGTTTGTTGGTCAGATGCTGTGATGGGCTCTTGATGTGGAAATGTGTGAGGTTCAGGAATTTTCTGCAGTTTTAATGAATGCTAATCTCTATTTCTAAGATGTTATGGTTGATATGTTGGACAGCTGATTTTTCTCCATGTATGTAAGCCCACTTGTAAATCAGAAAAGCAGAATAAATAGCAGTTATTGTCAATGTTATTTGCAGAAATAAAATGAAATTATTAACCGTGTACCTTGTCATCTGTACATAAACAGACATTTTACTAATCCGGAAGGAAATTCAACAACAAAGCACCGGTGACGATAACAATTCCAAATAATGATCAGTAGTAGAGGATATGAAGTATAATACAATATAAAATACAACAATACAATACATATCCTGTTGCAGCCTGTCTACATAACACAACACACACAGAAAACAAGTGGCAAAGGGCAAATGAAACGACATGCTCATAATGTGTTTAATACAAAACTACATGGTAGAACTTTGTGAAAACATGAAATATACTTAGTCGGGGTAACCCAGACGGGCTTTGGGTTCTTCTGGACTGCATGGTGCATAAAGGCAAAATAATTCTTTTGGGCATAGCGACGGATGAGGCCAAGCTGGTACGTCACTGTGACGTAACGTGCGAAAAGTCCGTTACCGTCGTAGGTCACGTGGTCTCGTCCGCCTCGCCAACAGACTCGTTCCTCAAATGGGTTATTACGGAATATTCAAGAGTGAGTGTAAAATTAAAAATGGCCCATGACACCAGTGATCTGTTATCTTTGTTACAATTTCTGATAAGTTATTATTGTTATTAGTTAGGAGAAACCGGAAATGCTGCTGTAACACTTCCGAATCCTCCGAAGAGCATTTCCGGGTTTTTCGAGAAAAACGGATCAGTAAATGAAGCGAGAAGCTGGCGGATTAAAATCGTATATAGAGGAGAAGAGCGAAAGAATGGCGACCAGCATCAGCACCCAGCGGGGACAGGTACTCCTTCACCTGGACACTACACGGAAAAACAGACGGGACGGGGACAACATGTCCCGGATGAACCAAAACACAGAGACCAACCGAAGGCGCAGCACTATTCCAATGACGAACCAAATGTCTTCATCCTTCCTGCTGCTTTATTTCTCTCAAATATTCCTATGTCAGTTATGTAACACATTTAAATAGATTTAAAGATTACCTCGGCACAAATACAGTGAGAGCAGTGGGCCGAAAATCACCTATTAATTATCACTAATTAAACACAAACACAAAGTAACGCGCTGTTACAAAGTGAAAGGAACTAAACCCAAACACAGAAGAAACACAAACTAACGAGCTGTTACTGAGTGTAACTAAACCTAAACACAGAAGAAACACAAACTAACGAGCTGTTACAAAGTGAAAGGAACTAAACCCAAACACAGAAGAAACACAAACTAACGAGCTGTTACTGAGTGTAACTAAACCTAAACACAGAAGAAACACAAACTAACGAGCTGTTACTGAGTGTAACTAAACCTAAACACAGAAGAAACACAAACTAACGAGCTGTTACTGAGTGTAACTAAACCCAAACACAGAAGAAACACAAACTAACGAGCTGTTACTGAGTGTAACTAAACCCAAACACAGAAGAAACACAAACTAACGAGCTGTTACTGAGTTTAACTAAACCTAAACACGGGAAGATAACTAACAAGCTGAATTTAACTAAACCCGAATGCTGCAGGAACTATCAAGTTCACATAGTTAAACTCGGTGACACCTCGTTGGTTTCTGTTGCTTCTGTGCTTTAATAATAATAATAATAAATCAAATCAAATTCATAATAATAATAAATCAAATTTATTATGCGCCTTTCAAAGAACCCAAGGAGGCTTTACAAAGTGGGAATTGTAGTAAAACTGTAACTGTGTACTGTAAAAGAGTGAAGGTAGAGAGAGTTTGTTAGCTGAGGTCCAAGGCCTGGATGAACAGGTCCAGCTGGAGGTGCTGTTTGAAAGTGTCCAGGGATGGAGTGTCTCTGATATTGGGGGGAGGCAGACGGGCGCCGCGACGTTGAAAGCTCTGTCACCGAAAGTAAGCAGCCCGGTGTGGGGAATGGAGAGCAGACCGGTGTCGGAGGATCGAAGGTCCCGGGATGGAGTGTAGGGGTGGGGGAGGTCGGTGAAGTGCTGATAGTAGAGCTGTGTGTCGTCGGAGTTGGCCAGGTCCAAGCACTGCTTGGAGGTCCTTGGACTTGCTGGGTGACATTAAAACAGTCCAATAGTCAGAGGAAGTCAGAGGCAAGTGTGCAGCTGGGGGAGTCCACGTGAATGTTGAAGTCCCCGATGAAGAGTGTAGAAGGAGACCCGGAGCAGACAGAGGTGATCAGCTCGGACAGACTCAGACATGAAGGCAGTGGAGGCTTTGGGGGGGATGGTAAATGAGGACAACCTGCAGGTGTGGCGATCCAGCCCGAGAAAGAGCAACACATTCCAGAGAGGTGACATTGGGTAAGAGAAGCTCTCTGACCAGGAAGTCGGCTCGGTAGATTACCGCCAGCCCACCACCACCACCCGAGGAATGGGGTTTTTGTATGTGTACCTGGGGGCGTGGCTTGGTGGAGTTAGATGTCCTGTTGCATAAAAAATAAATGTTCCTGTCAGTGATGATATTGTGGATGAGGAGGGCGGAGGGATCCGGAGTGATGACGGGGTCAACACAGATGAGAGGTCTCAGATTGGAGGTTGAACGTGTAGTTTGTTGTGATGACGGAGCGTCAGCTGGAGTGAATGGTCGCCCCGTGTACGTAACGTGGACTCTGCAGGAGATGTCGCAGTCAGTCAGGTCACATTGTGTCATTCTCAAAGTTTGCAGAGAAAAGTTGACCAAGCGGACCAAGAAATAAATACTGAGAGGAATGGAGGGAGAAATATGAATTTATCCTCCCACAGTCCAGCATAAGTAATAAGGAAGGGAGGAAGGGAGGGAGGAAGGGAGGGAGGAAGGGAGGGAACTTTATTGATCCCCGTGGGGAAATGAACTCCGAGGAGCAGCGGGCAGCACGCAAACACATGCACAACATGGCCTGGGGACCGACTCCAGATCTAGTACCTTTGTCTTGGTCAGGGACAACGGGAGGAGTGATGAACATACCAACATGTTTTCATGAGTGGGCGGAGCCGGAGCACCAGGAGAAAAAGATCCATAGATACTTTATTAATCCCAAAGGAAATTCAAGTCATCCATGAGCTGATAACAACAAAACGACAAAAACAATGATAAAAGAAGCATAGAATATATAGAAGAATATAACATGATATCATATAAAATATAACCATTCAAATACATAAACAGTATAAACACACACACACAAAACAACATCAACATCCATAACCTACATTATAAGTTGGACATGTTGATGTATTTTTAAAAATATTTGAATGCTATTTATATGTTTGCATATAATGTGAGGAATATACCTACTTATGTAATGTACTGGAAGTGTTCCGGACCGTGGACCTCGTACACAAATGTGTAAGTGGACCTCTGGAACTGTTACCTCACAGCAAGAAGGTCGTGGGTTTGAATCCCGGGGTCGTCCTCCCCTTCTTCCTGTCTGTAGTCTTCATGTTCTCCTCCTGTTTCCCCCCAACCACTTCTTCTTCTTCTTCTTCTTCTTGTTTAAAGTTTGAGAACCCCTGGTATAGGATCTCTGTTCCTGGCCACGTTGAGCCTTCTAGATCCAGCTGATGAACGAGTGTGTTGAGTGTCTCTTTTGTCCTCTTGTCTTCGCCCACTTGTTTAGGTGTATATCGGGGAGCTCCCTCAGGATTTCCTGAGGATCACTCCCACCCAGCAGCAGCAGCAGGTCCAGCTGGACGCCCAGGCAGCCAGGCAGCTGCAGTATGGAGGGTCCATGGGCACCGTGGGGCGGCTCAGCATTACTGTAGTCCAGGTAAACCCAGCTCAGCAGCATGTGTGTTTCAAGTAACATCACCAAAGTCCTTCATGACACCACTTACCTTTGAGGACAGTGTTTGATCTCTATATATTCCAGAGTTTGATCTTGATCTGCTCTACCTGTAAAGTGCCATGAGATAACTTTTGTTGTGATTTGGCGCTATATAAATAAAATTGAATTGAATCTGTACATTAGTGGAGTTGTGTTTTTGAATTTTTTTTTTCCTTTACTACGTAAAATAAAATCCAGTACTTTTGTAAAAAAAGGGCGAAATGAGGGTTTGGCTACTGTTTTAATTGTGCTGACTAGGAAGTTCAAAGTGAACGTTCCACAGAGGAAGATGGATGCAGTAATCCTCGTCAGTTCTGTCTTGTTTTTCCATCTTCAGTGAGCCCACATCACTTCCTGTCATCAATGTAGGACTGCATCATAGTCTTGCAGTATTTTGTGTATTGAGAAGAAGCTTTGAACATCTAATTTTCTACATGTAGCAGAAAAAGCTTCATTTCACTAATGTGGAGAATGTTTGGCTGAGAATACAGATTTGTTCATGTTTAATCTGTATCACAGAGATGAATGATAGTTGTGTTTCTTTTCAGTACAGTTACCTCACAAAACATGTTTCTTTATTTATACCTTGTAACATCGTGGGCTGTTGATCTCTGTCTTCAACAGGCTTACAGTGCCACGCTAACGCACCGATGGGCTCAAACGGTGAACATATTCCATGTTTAAAAGTGTGCAGAATGTATTCCTGACATTTGCAGAACATCTCTGAAGAATGAGGGGGTTCAAATTTTGGGAGGCTTGGAGACTAGATCCACACAGAGATTTCTGTTGTGCTAAACCAGTATGAGCAAGTCTATTATTCTGATTGATAAGAAATGAGCTTCTCCATAGTGCCGTGGATTGTGTTGTGTTGTGCTGCTTTAAGCTGAAAGTCAAACCACATCCATGAGATCAAATGTTATTAGTTGTCTCTTACGTATAGCCACATATTCCCATAGCTGTATTATGCCACTGATGATCCACAAGTTATTCTAGGAGTGAAAGTGTAATGTTGCTGGTTAAAGCTTTTTCTTTCCTTTGTGATGTGAACCTGCCCCGGGTCTGTACATCTCTGCGTGCCTGGGAACGCCGCCTCAGCTCAGGCCATGTGTGTCCAGTAGAATATCAAGTGCCACGTTGCTACTCTTTCTCACTCTTACGATGTCATAATTGTACCGTATGCATTTAGATTGGCACAGATGACCCGACGTGTCCTGAGCTCTCAGTGTTGTTGTCTCTATTTAGGCAAAACTGGCCAAAAACTACGGTATGACCCGTATGGATCCTTACTGCCGGATTCGTCTGGGCTACGCGGTCTATGAGACGCCAACTGCACACAATGGAGCCAAGAACCCCCGCTGGAACAAAGTGATCCAGTGCACGGTGCCTCCTGGGGTGGACTCCTTCTACCTGGAGATCTTCGATGAGGTGGGGGGCTGAAGAAAGTTGGGGAGTAAGGATCGTGTTGTGTTGTGATGTGTTTGACACTTAAGGGTTCGTACAGTCACGGGAGTTCAAGAAAAGCCAACGAGTTTAGAAATGAAAAACATATGAACAGAGTTTTCAGAGTACAGACGAGAAGATATTATTGATTGATCTGATTCTAAGACAAAATAATTACACCACTAGTGTGGTGTTGGGTGTTATCGTCTTTAACTTGTTCTAAGTATAAATATGATGATGTGTGGATGAAGGTTTATGCTTTGTCTGCATCATTCAAAAATGTCCATAACACATTTTTGTGTTGGTCGACGTTTTAAAATGCCACGATGAGAGTTTATTTAGAGTAAATGAGTGTCATGTTTAAAACCATGGAAAAGTCATTTTGTGAACCTTTTTATGAATCTTTTTGATGCCGACGTGCTCTCCAGAGGGCGTTCTCCATGGACGACAGGATAGCGTGGACCCACGTTACGGTCCCTGAGGGCCTCAGAGACGGCAGCGTGGTGGACGAGTGGTTCAGTCTCAGCGGCAGGCAGGGCGACGACAAAGAGGGCATGATCAACCTGGTGATGTCCTTCGCAGTGAGTCGACACACACACACAGAACGCTGTGCCACTTATTGCTGGAATGGTATCGGTATACCGTGTGGGTCTCTTTAGGAGCGCGGTAACCTGGAATGTAGCATATTATCGGCACCACGTCGGATCTACAGACGTTGGCTTCAAAACAAAACATCCACATCGGGTCAACACGCCCACGTCATAATGCTTAAATCACACGGAAACACTCTAAATCTGCTCCCTTGAGTAAATGTA